>SMLS01073540.1:0-81355 GCA_004785975.1 Popillia japonica | reverse complement strand
AAAAAAAAAACAAAAACAGTCGATGTAAACAAAGGACGTTTGCATGTAAATATAGAAATGACCAATTCAACGTAACGACCTACATAGGTTGACGGATTCACTACACCAATAATCGGCCAAAACATACTCAATGTTGTGACGCAAAAGAACCTGTTCATCGGAGTAAAACTTGCGTTTTATTCCACTCAAAACAGGTGCGGTTTAGATGGCAAGAGTTCATGTCTCGTCATCATTGATAAAATATTGTGATAATCCTAATTTATGATACTAAGTTCAACACACATTTAAAGAATAATTCTGTTATATAATTCATAGTAAATTTGTCATATTGTAGCGCCAAGTAGCAAGCGAAAGATGCTAATTGTGAATTAATAAGTGTAGTTTATTAATTAGTAAACGGATGCGAATTTATATTCGCAAAAATAAGAATAATAACTGCCAGTCTGAGTTTAATATACATACAGACTATAAATATGTATTCTCCGCAAAGTCTTAATTACATCAGGAGAGAAATACGACACTATATTTCAATTAAAAAAGCGTATATACACACTATACTATATACAGTGAGTCGTAAGGTACGTATAATAATACGTGAGTAGATGTCAAGCAATTTTAAACAATAGACACGTTCTAGGGCTATAGATGCTACTTTTTTCGATAGTTTTTCGGTATCTATTGAATAATTACTCAGAGTAAAAATTTTTTCAAAACAGGATATCTGGCAATAGGGCGTATAAAATCATCGAGTAGATTCAGAGATTGCATCCGAACTGATGTAGATACATAATAATTTGAAAACATTTTTAAAAAGATTATATTCTAATATAATTTATATTTTTTGTTAGTTGTTCAATAGAAGTGAGAATACTTTGTTAGACAGATAAAACCAAACAAAAATATACCTCATTGTTTAATTGATGTATGTATATCGAAATTGTTTGGGTTATGTAAGAGAGACAGAGCAGAAACGAGCAAAAAAGAAGCTCGTTCTCAAATTCATGTGCTCTAGCAGTGTTGTATACAGTGGCAACATCTACATTAATTTTTCCTACTGCTACTACATTACTTATGTTTTAGTTGTGCTTTGTCTTCTTCTCGATCTTCGTATTCTTCTATACACATATTCGCGATTTTCCTTTTCTTATTTAAAGATCCTTGTTAATATTTGTCACTGCTGAATTTCATGTATGTGTTTATCCATTTTATTTAGAAGTCATACATATGTAGATCACTTTTCTACCCTTAATTCTTGTTTGTATGGTTTCAATTTCACGAATCCTGATATTTTTCCAATTGTATACGGTTTTCTTCTGTTGCCAATTTAGTACTTCGTTAAACGTTTGCTCTGTCTGTGGTATTATGACTGCAAAAATTAGGTACATTTATTGGGATATTACTTGTTCACAGTTTTAACATCTTTTGCCGACATATCATTCTGTTTAACATAACGTCGAAAGATGCATGGTCTATTGTTGAAATCATCCTACTACGCTTCCTATAATCATAAAAACCGTAAAATAGTATTAGTATTCGGGTATTGTAAGTAGGATCACGTTGATTGGAGTGTTTCCGTTGTAGTCCGATGTTTGGTAGGCCCTGTTGATTTTTGCGCAATTGCGCTACTTGTCGTCTATGCTTTGCCAAAATGAGTGGCACGGATTGGTGCGATAGTCGTAGGTTTGCATATCAGATGTTTCAGAATTTCATCCTCCGCCCAACAAAATCTGCAGTGGCTATTGTGTTTCAAACCTATCATGTGTTCTCCAAGGTGGCCATTTGAGAAAGCCCGCAAGGATACATAGTTTATTCTTATTTAGTTCTAGCATGATCTTTGGTATTTGCCTAGGTATTGAAGTTTACAAGGAATACCTTGAAGTGTCTCAGACCAGGAAGGTTCTTCCAGACAGAATCTGTCAGGAAGAACCCTCCATCTGATGATCTAAGCTTTTCTTTTTAGTCTTTGAGTTCTTTTCAAGTGCTCATTGCTATAACGTTCACGTTACGATATATAATAAATATGGGTCATTCTGCAGAAATGATGTACTTCCTAAATTAATGGCTACGTAGGAATCACGACACTTTCAATCAGCACTTTTGCACTTTTTAACAATCCCACCTCACACAGAAGAAGGGTAAATATCACAAACAAGATTCTTTAGAAATATTATTATATAAATATCAATAGCTTTATATTGAATTATATCGATTAATTAATTGGCCATTGCAATATCAGTTATAGCTTCATAATTTGCTTCTTTCAACACAATAATCGTTGTTGAATATGCAGTAGAATATTAACAATAGGGGACTCGTGTAGAATTTAATTAGCAGTGGTATGATAATTTTCTGAGGTTTTTCCATTCTGCGCCAAAGATTGCTTGTGTTTGATTGTATCTTTCAATCTTTTATTCCTTCCCTTTATTTTGTTTCCTTTTTTTCTGTACTTTTGTTGTTATTATATTGTGTTTGTTGGTTTAGTGCCATATATGCTATCCATCCGAAGCATTTCAATTTTTGACTGAAATTTCTTAAGAGCAGACATTGTTTAATTAACACGAACTCTGCTTAATCTGGACGTAATATAGCGGTGCTATAGACACAGATATTCGGATTTGCATTTACTAATTGTATTGTATCAAGACAAATTAAAAAGCGATGATGAAAGGGTCTAATGCTTGAGGGGATGCTGATGACGTTTCTAATACTGTATTGATGGAACCATGAGTGTCAATGATAGAAATATTTTTCTTTTAGTTTGTTGTCTAAGCATCATCTTCGAAGTCATTTGTAGACTCACCGTAATACCCAATTAACGAATGTGAGACAGACAGAAAGTTGAGAAGATTGTAGATTACAAAACGAAGAATCGATTTATACGACCAATCATTGTATGTGCGATTTTTGTCAACAATTCCTTAATTGCCAATAACATATGAATACATTAGTAGTTAGTAGTCATACAGTGTAAATATAAATAATTATTAATCAAAATTTTATTGTAGGTAGGTATATAGTTTATATAGCTGCTAGCAATAATTCTTTCAAAATAAAATTTGAATGTTACACGATTGTTACGCATCTCATGATCTCCACACAAAAACTTTTCGGGCCCCTTGTATGTAAATATTTATAACATATCTAAGGATCTCAGATAGCGTGCTGCAGACCGCCTTGCACGTTATTTAATTTATTCCGTGTAGAAGTTCGCACGCTATTCCTTTATGTTTTCTTTTCTTATACCTAACCAACATTGCGAAATGGATGTGTAACCTGTAACGACGTAGCCTTAAAAATACAGTGGCGAACGAGTTAACCTTAACTTTAAACACCGCGGTATATAGCAATGAAAGTGTATAATGGTAAGCGGCACGCTGTATACCTAGCTAAAGAACATAACATCAGTAGTAGCGAAATAACTGGCTCAGAGTGCACTCGTGTGTGTGTTTTATAAATTATACATGCGTTAATTACCGCATTAATATTCGAAATTTGTACTTCTTTGTCTCAATTTTCCCGTCTCGTAGAACTGGCAAGTGCGAAGTGAGCGAGAAGAAGATTATGGGGAACAAACTGTGCAAGAAGAAGGTGGATTGTGTCGATGGTGGCGGCGGAAACAACCCTAAGTCACAACAGCCGACTCCTTTTGACAGGATTATTAACAGATTACATGTAAGATTTTCACTCTGCTTCCTTTAATTATAATTTCCTCGTTATGTTATCTTTGCTTTTCTGCGTATGTAATTGCGTCATTATCTGCCACCGAGAAGGTAATCATATTACTTAATCCTGTATTAGTGTTTAGAATTGCGTTTTTCAACAGAAAAAACTAGTTTTGTATCACGTAAATACATCATACGTATAATTAGATGCCCGCTGCGCAGAACTTTGTTTATATTTACATAAATAAAAGTACATTTTCTTTATATGATTCAGAGTGTGAAATTCAATCAAGTTTATTATTAGAAATTAGTCAATCTAAGGTTAAAAGTCTTTCAAGTCGGTATAGTTAATAAGAAAAAAAAGGTGTAAAAGGTTTTGCCGTTGGACAATAAATCATTATTATTATTATTATTATTATTATTATTATTAAGAAAAGTCAAATAGTTTGTTTTACATTTCAAACGTTTAATTACTACAAAAAGTATTATGTGTCTGAAGATTATATTTCAGCTATATCCAGTTAAGTTTTGCGTCAAAATATACATTAACATTCTTCGAAAGTATAATATTGAATGTTAATCTTAAATAGAAACGGTATCTAAAGATATTTTTCAATCTTTAATAATAATAATGTTATGTGTGCATTAAATACCCATCCAAGCGGGTGTTTCAACACAAGAATTGTAAAAATAAGGGAGATTGTCATCGTGCCATCTTAAAATATGGACACAATTTCTGTTATTCGTTTTTGTAACCATTATCTGGACTTGCCAGTTTTTGATGTTCTATTTGATCAAGTTTTTTTCTATTTCCACCGATCCGCCTTGATGTGAGTCTACCTCTTTTTTCTTCTCCGATTTTATTCTCAGTAATTCTTAGTATTCTCGAAAATCGAAACGAAATTTTGTATGCATTTTTTTATTATTGTATTTTCTATGTTTTGAAGTAGTAAAGAAATATAATACTTTACTTTTATCTATTAGTGTCATCACTTGATGACATGACCAATCATCAAACTTGTCTAAAAGACGTCATAGTTGTTTTGAACAAAAAGCTACGATTGAAACATTTTTTCTAGACTAGTGATAGTATGCAATTTGTCAGATTTTTAAATTATTTAATTCTGGAAGCTGCTTCTGTTAGTGGTTGAATTAGTGTGTAGATAAGTTGGTGTATATACATAAAAACACTAAAATGTCAATCGTATTTACTCATGGCGAATAGGGAGATTTATTACTACTTGTGGCAGGCGTGCTAGATAAGTCAAGCAAACAGATGGATTTCTTGTTAATAATAAATACCATTTATGTATGTACGTTAGCAAATAAAATAACTTAGTGCCAGGGTTGAAATCTACCTTCACAGTATGTATTATGATTAATATTTCATAATTTCGAATTGCAGGAAAATTTATAAGTTCAATTACCAACATAAAGGGTGTTAGAAAAGAAATCAATTGTTTTAAAAGTAGCTGCATAATAGCTGATTTAGCGAAGAGCTAGTAAGGATGAACTCTTCTTATTTTTAATTACAAGCGTAGAAGATTTTGCTGAATTGGAAAATACATACGACAATTTCTGAAATGGCAATTAGTATTTATAGGTCTAACAAAATAACAGTAAATCGGCTCCAGTTGAAGTTTATCTGCATAGTTATTGATTTAAATCCGAAATAATCTGTTAGGCTTCCATTGCTTTCACTGTGAAGTATTATTTATAAGATCTGAATTACAAGTTATACAATTATTATCTAACCCTCTGTAATCTGGCGTAATATATGTTTTAGGAGTTGCAAACGCTTGTTTACGTAATGTATAAAATTATGTCAACTACAGAAAATATGTTTCTACTTTATTAGATTATTATTTTCTTTCAGACGGCAGCGTACATTAATTAAATTTGAAATAAAGCGAGCTTATTCACATTACTTATATCGAATCGAGAGCTCAATTACTGCCAATCCCAGATCTTTTTGGTCGTTCGTGAGTGCACGTAGAAATACGAGCAGATTTCCTGGCATGATGTACAAAAGCGAAATATAGTTTACGGAACCAGGTTCGATCGTCAATGCCTTTGCAGATTATTTCTGTGAGGTATTCCAGGATTCCACTGATTCCGTTCAGAGCCTTGATTTCACTTCTGGTAACTCTATTGTAATCGATGTTGCTAACTTTTCTGAAGACAATTTACTTTCAGCTGTGAAGAACCTTCAGAATAAGTTCACAGTTGGCCCAGATCAGCGAGCTAGTTTTCTATTAAGTGAGTGCGCTCATGTATTTGCTTAACCATTGCATACTATTTGTAGTGTGATTTTCCGTACCCGCGCATTTCCTGCTGGCTGGAAAATAGCTCGCATTTGTCCGATTTTCAAAACTGATGATGTTTCAGATATTATTAATTATAGACCAGTGTCAGTTTTATCAAATGTTGCCAAAGTGTTTGAAACTATTTTATGTAAGTATCTCTATTCTGCTGTGAGGTCTCATTTCACCTGTTCAGGGCTTTGTTGAGAAGCGCTCGACAGTGACAAATTTGTGTTGTGTCACACAGTTCTCGTCTGAAATTTTGGATGCACATGGACAAGTCGACGCAATCTACACTGACATGTCTAAAGCCTTTGATAGGCTACGGAGTTCTTTAAAAAAAAATTCATAATATTGGTTTTAGTAATTCTTCAATTCAGCTACTGCAATCATATTTGAGTAATCGCTATTATTTCGTTTACTATAACGGCTTCTCTTCTTCAGTTCGCTCTATCACATCTAGAGTCCCACAAGGTTCAAATCTTGGCCCGTTGTTATTCCTTCTCTTTATTAATGATTTGCCGAATACTATTTACTCAAAAATTTTAATGTTTGCGGATGGTGTTAAAATCTTTCGACCGATTAATTCCAACGAAGATTGCTAAATGTAAGACGATCACCTACACTAGAAAAAAGGTCGCAATTCCATTTCATTATTCTGTAGATAGCACAATTCTAAATCGTGTAAACGTAATTACGGACCTGGGAGTTGTATTTGCTACAGAACTAGCGTTTGCTGATCATATCACTTGTATGGTATCCTCAGCAATGAAAAGTTTGAGTTTTATTTTTCGTAACAGCAAGCAATTCCGTAATGTAGGAACGTTGAGTTTATTATGTTATTCCTTGGTACGGTTGAAATCAGAATACGCATCGATTGTGTGGAGCCCGTTCTATGACAGCTATAAAACATTGATTGAACGTGTTCAAAGACGCTACTTAAAATACCTTTGGCGGAAGCTCCACAATACGTATCGTAAACAGGGATGTCCTTATACTATCCTCCTAAATACATTTTCGATGGCGTCGATTGAAAACAGAACCGGAGCGTGTTTGTCTGTTTTGCATAAATTGCTCAATAACGACATCGACTGGTCCTTACTTTTAGGTAGACTAAAATTTTTAGTTCCTCGTACTTCTGCATGCAGTATTCCAACTTTTTATAATAATCAGGCACGAACTAACTTGTTACTGAAATCACCAATCAACTATATGTGTAGCTTGTACAACTCCATTAGCGATGTTTGCGATATATTTTGTTGCTCTCTCAAGGAATTGTTGAGTTACAGTAAAGATTTATAGTAGGATCTTTCAGTGCATAGTTCTTAAATATTTGTTTGAGTATTGTATTCTTACAATTAGTATATTTGTTTATTTTATACTATGGTTTATATTATTATTTATTGTTGTCCTGTAATTGGTATGTAAGTACTGTTGGACAAGAAATATCTATTATTATTATTTAGTGTAATTATGAATTTACAGATTTAAGGTGAGGGTACTTTAATTAAAACGATGAAGTAATTTTTTATATACAGGGTGTCCGCGATATACAAAGCATGCTTTTAAGGGATGATAGCTACAATGATTTAGAAACAAAAACATATAATACACCTTGGGTCTATCTGTAGGCGTAATCGAGAAAAAAAATTATTTCTGAAAAATCTTATTTGGTCAAACTGTACAAAAAAACTCATCCATATTGCTTCTTAAATAACCAAAAATCCATATCAAAAATTTAGGGTTGAAAATAACTGAAAACAACGATGAAAACGAATTATTTAATACTTTGAAATTGAAGCGTGATGTTATTTCTCTTACACCAAACTGTGCACGTATTCAATAGAAGCACAGGTGCAAGCCAAGCATCATCTGTTTATACGACCTTGAACCACATTAGACTATTGTATCGTACGAAGTCAATGGCCATACGTTTTAAAATAAAGGTACCTTTGGGTTTTTTTAAATAATGTTATGACAATAAAATCGATGTTATGTTGAAGTTAGAGTGAAAAGGGCATATTTAATAGCAGCCTCCGATCGGTAAATGAAAATTTAAGTTGAGGGAAAGTCGCATTGAATGAAAACAGTGTAATTACTGCAATTATGTTATGGCGCTTTAAGCTCTTTCGTAAAGGCTACTACAAAATTGAGTTCTTTTCTTTTATTTGTGATAAATTGGTGGTCCTAAAAAGGACTTTTTTGAGAGACAGGAGAAAATGTATAACAGGAAAGGCTCGATGTGTTGCCCATTTTCAAGAACACACGCCTGTAATCGTCGGGTAAATCCTGCACTGATCGGCTGCCGGTGTACAGTATGCGTCGAAGTTTGTGACATGAGAAATAATCTTTTTTTTCGTTTACGCTTACAGATAGACCCAAGGTGTATTATATGTTTTTGTTTCTAAATCGTTGTAGCTATCATCCCTTAAAAGCATGCTTTGTATATCGCGACACCCTCTATAGCTCAATTTGATTAATTTTATTAGTTCTACAATATATGGTGAATTGGTATTGTTTTTGCAATAATTATTTACATTGATATCAGTATTGGTTTTGATGTGTAATATCTCACAGACCTCAAAATGTATTTATTAGATTTTTTATACGCTTTAATTTTATATCATTTTACAGTTTGATATTAAATGAGGTGGCACGTTGGTACGCTGTAATTTCCATAATGTTTTCATAATGCGTTAATGAACCCACTACTTGTAATAAAGAGTATAATTTACGTTTACCAATACGTTACTTTACACGTTATTTTCCTACATTTCCGCATCATATGTAAGTTTAAAATTAAAATTTTAATCCATGAATTATATTTCTTTAACGGTGTGTGTTTGTTTACAACAGCTTACGAGAAAATTACTTTGATATCGGTTTATAAACCCTAAATATACCTTAAGTATTACCATTTTGCTGTGTATCCAATTCACATGTTTTTACATACTCATGAAATGCATAACGGATACTTCACCGTATTTATGCTTTCTCGTTTGCATGTTCGATATAATTTAAATGGTGGGCACGCAAAGAAGAGGATTTCTATCTTTGAAGTTGTTGAAATAATGTTAATACCTCATCGAAAAAAATACTTTCTTAGGTGAATGAGGTAGTATAATTTACGACCTGAAGATCAGTGACTTCTTAAATTTATTTAATTGGATGATTTCAATTCCTAAATAAATTTAATATCCAATTAGTCATCAACCCATAAACGGATCAGATTTATTACAGCTTCAATCTTATATTTTGTTCATTCTGTTCTTATTTTAGTTGTTTTCACGAAGTAGGAAAAGAGCGTTGACATTAAATCGAAATAAACTGCGGAGGTTTTCGCAGCCTACTCTTAACATTTGCCGCCTAATCAGGCAATTTTGAATAACAAACAGCATACAGGTTTATACATAAGTTATAAGATGCTGAAATATTTGGAAAAAACTTTCCTGCTTATTTCAACTCCAAACTTGGTAATATGTATGTGTACGTATAGTGATATTGCATAAAATTACGTGATACGTAACTAAGTGAAGGCCGTGTATTGTGGCTGCATGACAATGACTTCATATTTAAATTATATAATAAGTAAATACTAGGAATATGAATTGATGCAAATAAGTAGGTATACAAAGCTGTCCAACGAAAACGTTGGTATTTAATTTATTCAGCTTCATTTGATTGCTATGCCATGGTGTTTGTTTTTATTAGGTGTACTTTGCCCGGTACAATACATTAAATATGCACGTTTGTAAATAACACAGGTTATGTTATAATGTAGATTTTTATTACTATTAGTACATAATTGAATGTCTGTGAGCACATAGAAACCGTATGTGTGAGAAACTCATAAGTGTTCATTGATATTGAACAAACTAATAGGTATTGCACTTGGAAATACAACCATGGAATCAACTCGGTAAGAATTATATCCGCAGTGACATGACAAACAAACTAATCAAATATAATATTCTACGTAGGCAATTACTGTTAAAATGCTTCATCAAAATATAATAAACTAAATAATTTTATTCCGTTATGTTCAGGATTATTAGATCGGCAAATTAAAGTTTTATACTTATTGCAAGCGTCTAACAGAGATACAGAGATTCGATATTCAGATAAAGCGAAGAGAAAACCAGCGCATAGCTGGCGGGTAGTGAAATGTAAAATAATAAATATTCAGGTAAAGAACTCTTATATCAATCTTCAGTGTTCAGAGTAAAAATGCCTGATATTTATAGAGACATCCGCTTATAAGGTTTGATGTGCAAACAGTTGGGAGTTCTTATTTCCACACTTCTCAAGTACTGCACTTCCTTACGATTACCCAATTCACAGTACAACAACCACAAGTACAGTACCTTTAAGAACTGATGAAACACGATCAAGTTAGCCACAGGGTATTCTAGGTTATTGAATTATTATTCATAGTTTGAGGATCGTTAAATACACAATTGTTAAAATATTGTGAATAATAGGGTTTAATTCTTTTTATGGAACACTAGTCAGTTCCAAAACAACACACACGTCTTGCAATAATAGCTAACCGAAAGCCAATGAGAAAGTTCTGCAGAAATTTATTATATTATGGAATACTTCTACTTTACCTGGTTAATAGTAAAGTAATATCGCAGAAAGTTATAATGTCTTTTTTATGAAACATGAAATTTGCTACAAAAATCTGTACAAGAACACTTCCAATGATGCCCAGAACCATATTCAGAGGCACAATATCAGCACCTCTCTTCGGAATCCAAAATTCAGACTGAGGCCATGCGTAGTTGGAGTAACTTTCAGATGCCAAAGTAGAATCGAAAGAAGAACTTTGTATTCTATTATAAAGATGTTTAAAATTTTCGCTTAATCTATTGGAGTTAAAAGATTGGCAGAATTGGGCTAATTTTATTAATTTTATTTCATGTTAGTATACAAATTATAAAACGAATTAACAAATGAACAATCTGACAACGAGATAAGTACCTAAATTAGATGAATTGTTTTGATGTCTGTAGTCATATTATCATCACTTGGCTTCAAACTAGCCGCATGACTAGGCCTTCCATAGTGCTTATCTAGCTATGATCAATGTTGGTTTGTTAACAAAACAGCAAATTTTTTACATCAAAATTAAAAACGGATGTCATATAGGTACATACAGAAAAATCAGGGAGAATGAAATTGATTTATTATTTAAATTAATATTAAAATTTAAAAATAAACAGAACTGTTTCACTGAAGAGGTTATACATTTCTTCAAAATAAACTTAAAAATCTATTGATTCGTTAGACATGATACTATGGCGCTTGTTGATGAGTAATTCATAAAAACCATTTTATCGGTTAAAAATCCCATTTTTGAATAAACTTAAATCCAAGTTAAAATTGTTCCAAAACAAGGTTATTCTAACCTGCCGTTAAGGTTGTTCAAATAATAAGATATACGGTGTTTATATATAAAGTACATACATAGCACTACAAAGTTATAGGTATACATACCTATAATATAATCTACTGAACTATTTCAAGCTGTAACTATATGACCATTTAGGACATTACTTATTGATCCAGATTACGTCATACTAACCGAAATATGTATGTATATTTACATATTTAAGCATTCTCCGAATTGAACAGTAGGTATTGCTTTGTAAGAAAATTAGACATCGAGTAAAGGTCACAATTTTAAACTCACTTGATCGTGACGATTTTTATGTAAGTTTTATAGTTAGTATTCAAAGCAATGATTTCGTAATCATCGGTTTTTAGATAAAAACGTTTTAAGTTAAATCTAGAATTACGATCATGGATAAAAAAACTATTACTATATTAAACTGAATTC
This sequence comes from Popillia japonica, assembly GCA_004785975.1. Lineage (NCBI taxonomy): Eukaryota > Metazoa > Arthropoda > Insecta > Coleoptera > Scarabaeidae > Popillia > Popillia japonica. The sequence continues at coordinate 69,548 of SMLS01073540.1, read as the reverse complement.
TTGTGTTACTCTCTCTCTCTCTCTCTCTCTCTCTCTCTCTCTCTCTCTCTCTTTAACATTATACGAACAATTTTACCTTTTCAGATTAAAATGTAATCTAACCGATGTATAATGCCTACAATCGTCAGTCTAATTGTTTAGAAATTGTAGGTGACTTAATCCTCGTTAATATTCAAATTGTTTACTACGAGGTCTTTTATATGCAAATGGTATATAAATAGGCAAATGCAACGTATAATTTCGGTACCAAATAACTTGCCGAAGAGGCGAAACACACGGGCAAATACTCCAAAGAAAATTAGGGCGGATCAAAGAAAAATATCCTTAATATAATATTTTTTTCCAACAGATCGTAGTTCTTTAATATTTTATTTACTCGTATCGAATAGTTAGTAATAGAGTAGCAGTAGTAATTACATTTCATTTTTCTCACATACAAATATTCTCATGATGTAACAATTGTAATTTGTTTGTAAATTTTTATTTTGGAACGGTATCATTAACTTCAAGCGAAACTATGTGAAATGAATTGTACTCTATTGAATGTGTGATTTGTGTAAAAACGATTTGCTCGGAAATGTTGATTGCTTATTAAGATGGTAAATTAGTAAATTGGATGTTATCACATTGGAAGTTATACAGGGTGTTAAATATAGTCATACATGTATGTACACTAATAAACGCGTATTTGTGGAATCTTACAATGGCTAAAATCGTTTAAATTTGCCTTAAACCCAAGTCTTTATTAATGAATGAAAAGTTGCATCGTGAATGTTACAATTGATTAAATTTTTCTAGTTTAGGCCATCTCATAGAATGGATCGCCAAAATATGTACAAGGAGCAGTAGTATATAGCATGGAACATACTTATGATCAACTATGTTATAGAAGGACCTTTCTTGAGTATCCAGGTACGAGCATTTATCCTAACGCCTCCTAGTTTCTGAGGAAAATCAACGTTGTTGTGCGCGTACTTTTTATAGGTACCGTTAATGTTGTACGTAGCGTTGTGGACTGGATCTATGCCTGCCGCCCTGGTGGCTGGCGTTCGATCCCTGCCGGTGAATTTCTTCTTCTATCTTATTGTGCACAATATTCACAATTATATTTAATGCAAATTATTCATAAATGATATTTTTCGCTCCTACATTCGTGTCAATGATTAAATACGCGCAGTTTGCGTCAAAATTATTATTAGAGGAAAGAACACCTATTTTGAATGTTAACGAAATGTGCTTCCCCATGTTACTTATGAGACGGTGCGCCTGCAAAGCTGTCGTTTGTATAATGAGCCTGGTGCCAGCGAAGAAATTGACACGGAATGAATTAATTTCATTATACTATTCGTTCTTGAAATTCAAAATACATGTCATACTGCAGTTTTGCTTCGAATTTATTTATTAATAAAATTACCACGGCAGAAATATCATTTACGAATAATTTGCATGATATATAATTCTTAATATTTGCGCACAATGAAAAAAATGATTGGCAGGAATCAAACGCGAGCCAGCAGGATAGTGGACGTAGGTCAAATCCACAGCGCTTCGCACGCTTACTGATACGAAGACCACTCTTAAGCGTTAGGATAAAAGCTCGTACCTAGATACTCAACGGAAATCCCTCTATAACATACTTGATACACAACTAGATCCGTGTTGGACAATCCTGGTGTTCCCTTTGTTAGAATATAAAGTTTTGGAATTATTCGATATGAGTTTTATGTCTATTACTGTTTATTTAAGAAGTTAAGAACAGACATAAACGAGGAGTGAATATAGTTCTTTATGATTTACCCTAGAATATTTTAAAGAATCAGTGGATAACAAGAAATACTTAAAATAAATATCGATAAAACGTAAGTACTAGTAGCATTGCAATGAAGAATTTGTTTTTTGTTCATTATGCTAATAGTGGAAATATTTTTTAAACTTTGTAACTATATTCATTCTTGATTCCTGTATAGCGTTTTAAAACAATAGAACTATTTGTGTTTAAAATGCATGTCAAATACACTTTATATTGTTACGAACAACGCCTTCTAGGCAGGAATCAATGAAGTTGTCTGATCTGGATGGTTCGTCGTTGTTCTGGAGATATTCCAGAGAGGGCCCTCTGGAAACGTCTAGTAAAATGCTAAACAGCACGAATCTTCGTGTAAAAATTGATCTGGCGCGTGTGATTCTTACCGTGAAAATAAGTGTTAAACGTGTATATAAATAATTAGTTTTGAGTTAAAATAAATAGTGTTACTGTGTTCTTTGCTACTAAGTAATTGTTATTATTGTTCAGTGTTAAATTAGTAAAAATAAATAATCTGTTGAAATATTTCGCCTGACGATTATTTAAAAACCCGATAAACATAACAATATTATGTCATTTGATATTTTTTCAGATAGGTACGTTTCAGAGCTTTCATTTCATCACTTATTTAGTCTTCAGCTGAAATGCTCTTACCTGAGATGTTTCTGGATAGCGCCATTTATGTCTTTTAGAGAGACATTAATTCGAACGTTTCGATGAAGTAATTCTACTACTTTCTTTATCTTGCAAGTCAATGCAGACAACATTTTAATTTTAAAATGTCCTGCTCGAATTATTGTGTATAAAAATACTTCCGCTTGTTTTATAATAATAGATGTTATCTGCATTAAACGATAATTTGCAACTGCTTTAATAAACTAGAATATTCGAATTATTATTATTGTACTTACATAGTACGTACTGGCTTTTGAATTATCGGACCGTTATAAGACCTCATCAAATCTCCTTTCTTTTATCGACGCAGCTGCAAATTATGTATACTTTAGGAGATGATGAGAATATACATACATTACTGCTTTTTCTTTATTATTACTACTATTAATAACTAGTATATTAACTATTAATAAACTTTTTAGGAACTATATAAAAAATGGGTTATTTGGGCAATTTTACTCATTAAATTGAGTGCCTCACCTTGAACTTCTAATATGAAATAAAAATTATTATTGCGGAAACAATTCAATGGGTAAAAGTATTTGACATACAGATGACCACAACTATTTTACAGGAATTAACATACTTTAATAATATGACATAAAACGATAGTTAAATCGCGTAATGAAGTAATCGTCGCCCGTACACCGTTTTAGAAGGTTATTTTTAAACAGGCTGGAAAACTATTGTCAGCCTTGTAAACAGATTTATGGTGTTTAAACGCAACTTTAATTTAATCTAGAGGGAACATTGCCTGGAATTTAGAAACCAAATTCTTGGTGTATCGTTATAATTATCCAGTCCCTTTCATTTTTATAAACGTAGATGATGTAAATGAAAGGTAACTACATAGACGCTTAACCACGCCTTGTACGGAATCGAGAAAAAAAGCTTAATCTGCGTACTTTCACATTAAAAATTAGACTTAATGGAAATAGATTTCCAAGTTCAACATTAAATTTAATTAAGTATTCTAGTGTGTAATGTTCTATTATTGATAAATGAGCAAATAAGAAATAAATAGCAACTTAATATTAGAAATTACGAATCACTGTTCAATAAGCTATACTTAACCCTGTCCTACATGTCAGCGGTAGTCAATGAAAAATGAAAACGACTGCTTATTTCTCTCATTGTCAGATATTCAGGCGCATTTCGAATACCAGTGGAGTACTTAATACGATGTGCATTCATTTCTTTAGTATGACAATGTCAAAGAGCATGCCTTATATATTAATATTCATTAAGGAGCAAATATTTCGAAATTCTTGGGTAATTAAGAAATTTTAATTTCTAAATAACATAAATAAAACAAATATTTAATATATTTATACATAAATGCACAGATTTTAGAATTATTTTAAATTAGAGCAACGGTTCTAAGCCCCATGCACATACAACACGATGACGTGTATCATTTCAAAGTTTTATGCATATTTAGTATTAATAGCAAATGAATGGTGATGGTTGCAATTTTTCGGAAATAAAGTGTTATTTGTCAACAAAAAAGCAAAAAATCAATCAAGGAAAGTGAAAGTTGGCGTTAGCTTGCCCAAATATGGGCATCTAAGAAGAAATGAATGGTTGGCACAGAAATATATGACATATATCTCTCTACACAGCCTTCCAAGCCTTAATCTGATATACATATGTAGGTATTGTGTTATGAAATTGCTGTGCTGTATGAGGCAATGAGGCAGTCGTTAATAAATCTTTATATTAGGGGCCGTTTTACACGAGACTAATTTTAGTACTGAATATTAAGTACTAAAAATTTAGCAAAAAATTTCGTCCGCTTATTACAGTCTTGTATTACACTTAAAGTTGGTAGATAAGCGTTTATCCTTTTAGCTCCTAGCCCTTTAGAGTATATTTACATGTCCTTTCTTCGACTTAGTTTTAAGTACATAAGTAGTAAGTCTAGAATTGTTAGTTATTCGCCATATAGGTATTGTAGGTATATCTTATTGCTTTATTAATAAGCACCTTTATTATAATAAAAGTTTACAAAATGAGGTTGCTGGTCATCGTACTAGTTAACTATCGCCACTAACTTGTGTAACATTATATGTTATGTGCTTACATACATATTGTTCAAACAGTGGTGCTGTTAACGTAATTTAGTGATTACGTGAAAAGTCATGCGTACAGGCTTTACGTGCTTTGAAAGACGTCGTTACAGATTATATTGTTTGTCGCCTATTAGTTACAAATTATATAGATTTTACTAACATTTCCTAATTTCTTCCCAATTATAACAATTTCAACTTCTAACGATATTTAAAACAAATTATGTACGTATGTGTAACTGTAAGTACGTCTACCAGATCTATAGATACAGAAAACAAACTTAACAGACAGAAGCACACGATCAACATGGATGTTAGCGGAATGCTTTTGAGAAATAATGATGGAAAGTTTAGAACTTCGTTTGTTTTTCTCCTTTAAGCGTAAAATAAACATATTGTTGTATGGTAATTGGAAGGTAGTTTTCTCAGATACTAAGAAGATACCTATGCGATTCGATTAAACCATTAATTGTTTAACGGAATTGTAATTGTGTATTTTATTTATCTAAAGCTGTAACTTTACTGAAAAGTAATAGGTACTAATAATGCGATTTTCTACTTGTTGAATGATACAATAGATACACACTTCTGAATAAAATGTTCTCTTTTACATTGTTAGCTTCACATCAGCGAAGATAGTAGTATAAATACCCGTAACAGTTGGCAGTGCGGTTCTTCTTACGCACAGAATGATGGTGTTTATCTGGTAGATGTCTTCCTATGTATTTCACATAAAAGGTATTTTATTATTCAGTGAAATGTTCATATACACCAACATGCAAAATCAATCAATCTATCATCAATGTTTCGTAACCATTTTTTTTCGACAACGATAGTTAGCGGCACTTTGGCCATGTGCGCAAATGTTGCGTAGATATTGTTAACCTTCTCGCGACCAGAAGTACCCTTATAAAAGTTTGTACTGTGTATACCGAAGTATTATTTTGATTAAACTTTTATTAGAATAGTGGCTAACAGAAAAATGTTTTCAGACCTTTAATAGACAATACAATGAGTATATATCTACATATATGCAAGACACTGATGGCTTTATGGAACACAGGATTACGTAATTAAATTTTCCGCCGTGAAAGGTAGAATTAAAATACGCACATCTATAAGTATGGGCAAGTTTATCGGTGATATGTTTTATATCGTATGTTGGCGAATAATTATTTAAAAAGTTGGCAGGGTTGTTATAATTTATAGAAGGTAATATTGAACAGATTCAACCAAGAATAATATAGTAGAAGCACTTACAATTGCGTTCAGGTATTAAGTGAATTTCAATAATATCTCCATTATAAATGTGTCTATACGTAAATTTACTTGTACTGACTGAGCTATAATGTTTTTTAGTACAAAATGGAGAATTATCAATTAGAATGTCCCAAAATATTAAAAGAAGTAGCGGGGATGATGGCAAAGAATATTCATTGCTTTTTCCTTATGTTATGTTGAAGAAGGAAAGTTCATACACTGAATGCTGAAAATAGTTGATAATCTAAAATGTGAACAGAACCGACTGTGAGAAACTGAAGAATCACGAAATCATAGGAGAAAAAATTGCAGAAAATTGACAGGAAACTCAAATCTAATATGTCAATGAATATTTTTAGTACGGGTTCAGGCAGTATTCCTCTTGATTCCTTACGTGTAGTAATTGTGTTTATTCGTAACAATGCTTTAATGAAACCTTTTGCAAGCAGTTTGGAATAGTTCATACAAACGAAGAAAATATTCGACCAAGAAGATAACACAAAACCGTTTTAGATTAAGGGAATACCTAAGAATAACACCAGACAAAAAACTTGAACTATTGAACAAGCATATTGAATTGACCATAAATAAGGCAACAAGAGCCTTAATGATATGTATGTCGGAACCAGAGCGGGGCTGGTGAAGCTGAGATCCCATGCCAGACAGCTGGCTTATTTCTTGTGGGGCTCTACGAACCTTTCAGTCTATCGGAGGACAAAATGGTCGCTGCCTGTACTCAACTGAAGCTTGATAGGAACTATCGAAAGCAAAGCATTGCAATTTTCTCCGACAGTCAAGCAGCCATAATGGAGCTGAACTCTAACAATATCACATCGATATTAATTTGTGAATGATTAGAGAAATTAAACAATCTATGCTGAGAGAAGAAGAGTTGCAACGAGAAATCTAATTTATTAGCAAAGTGGGCGCCACAGCGTCGTTTGTGACATCGTAACTCTTATGCGGAATAGGGATGAGCACATATGACGTACAACTCCTTCCTGGCCATGTCAAGGTATTCCTTAGAAACTTCAATAAGCAAAGGACTTTGCTAGAACTAAGTAGGAACAAACTACGTGTACTTGTGGGTAATCCTAACAGGGCACTGACATCTTGGGAAACACGTGACAAAGATAGGTTCGAAACACAATAGCGACTACAGGTTTTGCGGGGCGGAAGACGAAAATCCGGAACACCTGATATTCAAGTATTGTAGCAATTCGTGCCAGTTATTTTGGTAAAGATATTATTGACGAGAGGCTATTGCAGTTTATTAAAGCACTTAGACTGAATGGGGAGCTATAGCTGTGGGTAAATACCACCAACTTTATAGCTCGTGTAGAGGGGCACAATAGATTTTTGGGTTGCAGTGCAACATCACCCTCAACTTAAATTGTAATTCGAATTCTAGATAAACAGATAGATAGATAGATACAGAAACATTCTACAAAGATATTTTGGAAAAAGATCATTGCAGAGAATCTTGAGACTGCTTGCATTAATAATAATTGGATTAGTTCAAACAAAAATAGAATATATTTTATTGTCTTTTAGTTATGACGTTTATTCTAACTTCTCTTTTTTATAGAGAAAATATTTATCTTTCCAAAAATGCTCTATGTACAATGTGATAACCAAAGTTCAACTAAATATTTTCTACATAAATACCTATTAGTATATGTAATTTTATGACCTTTATGTACTTAACTTGTGTTGCTGACACTTTTTTCCACTTCTAGGTCAATTTTTAATTCGATTAAAATCAATTTATTCCAGAACCCTTACAATTTATTCACTTTTCGTTGCACAATTTCTTCAATGGAATAAAATTGACATTTAACTCGTCCTAATTAATAAACAAGTAACCATGCCTCTCAACAAAATTATCTACAGAAAAAGAAATTCAGTGGATTTAGGGATATGGATTATGTTTACAGTATGGTGGACAATTTAAGGTATTTTGTTAAAATGTGCTTTGAATGTCTAAGCATTCTAAAGAATTACGACATAACTTTGATTTGGAAAATGTTAAGATTTAAAAAAAAGAAAATAGTTATAAAAAGAGATTAATATATGAAATGACGCGGTCAACTTTAGAACAGATATTGAACATTTAAGTATTATTTATAATAATGTAATCACCTAATCACGCCTGAATTTTATCAAATTATGATCTTGACTAGGTTTACTTTGCCTTGTTTTTCTCTAGTCCTTCAACAGAATTGTTAGAGCCGTACAAAAAATACAGTGATATAAGGATTTTTTGATTATAAAGTTACATTTAAAAAAAATACCTTAAATTGTCCACGATACTGTAAACATAATCTTATATACCACTGAATTTATTTGTCTGTAGATAATTTTATTGATTGGCATGGCTAGATGTTTATATGTTTATTAATTGACACGAATTAAATGTCAATTTTATTCCACTGAAGAAGTTGTGTAACGAAAACCGAATAAATTGTAAAGGTTCTGGAATAAATTGATCTTTAATCGAATTAAAAGTGTTATAATTGACCTATACCTTGTTTTTTATTAAGAAGAACTAATTTAAAATAGCCCGCGAAAATATAGGCTTACGATTAGTTTATTGCCCGTAACGTTAGGTTTACACTGCCCAAATATGCTAGATTTTAACGACGCCATATTATAAGCACAGCTGATTTCGTTAAATATTTTTCTATTATCTTTTTGTGTTTTTACTACGATTAAACAAGTTTTTTTTAAACTATTTGATGGTAAAAATGGAGCCACAGCCTAGTACAAGTGGATTATCAATTTCAATAAAGAAAACATAGACAACACTGCAAATGGCAAACACTTTAGGTAACATACATAAATAGTTATAAATATGTATATCTATATTTAACAATATTAATAGGTGTTTCGAAGTCAAGTGTTTTCCATATTCTTGGTGAATATAAAGGTAAAGGACTAAGTTCACCATCATTAAAACGAGGTGGAAAAAAGGCGATGCTACCTACATTTGACGACACTATTAAATTCATGATAATGGAGACTTTCCTACGTTAAACAAAATCTTAAAGAAAATAAGGGAAGATCAAAATATACCTCCAATCAGTCATTCAACGTTGTATAAATTAATGAAAATGCTGAATTTTAAGTATCTAAGTTTGGGTACTACTTGTTTAAGAGTTTGATATAATACAGAGTATGCATTTACAGATATTTGGAACGTAATCACAAAAGTTTACTGCTTGAACGTGATGACATTGTTGTGTGGAGACGAAGATATTTTATCTTTGATATCAAAATATAGACATGAACAAGGTCTAATCTATTATTTAGACGAAACATTGCCGAATGTAGGCACAAATGCGGGTAGATGTTAATGTTACAACACGCAGACAGGTATTTACAGATGGTGCCCTGGTCTCAAATATCCTACTGGTAAAGGAAGACGTTTATTTTACATATTGGGTTTAAAAACAGTTTTGTTGACGATGGGTTACTACTATTTGAAGGAAGAAAAACAGTCAATTACCACGATGAAATGGATGCAAATGTTCTTGAGGAGTGCTTCAATAATATTTTAAAGAAATTGCCTGACAATAGTGTTATTGTAATGAATAATGCATCTTACCGTACCAGAAAAAGGAAAAAAACCAACAACTTTAACACGAAAAGCAAAAATGCAAGAATAGTTGCTTCAAAAACAAATACCGTTTGATCCCTACATGGTGTGATTAGAATTAGGAATATTACAATGTATACGTTGTAGCTGCAAAAATAAAAGCTTCAAATTAGCCGAAGTGTTAACCGCAATTACAAATGTAACCTTGGAAACATAGACAAAATGTGTAGAACATGTAATGAAAGAGGAAGGCAAAATTGTTCAAGTTAGATGGATTCCTAATAGATGATGTAGTGGAGTCGTTTATTATTTCGGTTGGAAATGGTGACACCAGTGACAGTGATGTTAGTATCGACAGTGATAGTGCTTCTGCCGAAGAAGTGCAGAATTATGTATTTAAAATATAATATCATTATTGTTAAATTAAGTCACACCAGTTTTTGTCGATACATAGCTTCTTCTTATCGTAATTTATAATAGTATGTAACATTAATTTAAAATTTCTAAAATACAAATTTTATGTTAAGATATTTGATGTATGTAGTACCAATATAGTGCAAATAATAAAATACATATTAACATTAATGTGCACTTATTTTTTTATAAATGTGTTGTGTGAAATTTATTTGAATATCCAAGTATAAATATCTCATTTGACTCTAATACATCATTTAAATTTACCGCCAAAAAAACTGTCAGCCTAATTTGCCTAATGTGAAGCGGATTTGATCATTTGGTCTTCTTAATAAAAAACAAGGTATAGAAGGGGAAAATGTATCAGCAACATAAAATATTCATATTAAGTTTCATATTAATCAATTTCCGGTCGAAACATATTTTTCAGACAATTAATATAACCAAAAATATTAAAAGATTGTCCGATACATTCCCATTCTACTCACCGATAGTAAACATACGATGGCTTTATTGAATTATTGCTTTAACAGATGGCAATTAACTTTTTAACCTTAGCTTCTTCTGCCGTTGTGTTGCTGCTGACATTTGTAAGGTTATCTCGACCTTTCTTCCCAATTAAGATCTCGAGAAACATAATTGATGCTAACGAAATTTAATGCTTGCTGGTGCAATTATTGTGTCAAAAAACAGTCTGACATTAAATAACATTAAACATTTAATGTTTTTTAGTATAATTATGTATATGATTGCTTCAGAAAATATATTGGCCTAAATTTTAATGGCTCTAACTATACATCTTAAATATTTTGTGAAACTGAAGGTATTACGACCTCTTACTTAAACTATTTACATTATGTATTGAAATAAATAACAATTATGTGTGTGAAAATATTGATAAAGAAGGCATGAATGTTCAAAAAATTTAATTATTGACCTGAAAGAGCTGGAAGATATAAACTAGAATACTCTATTTTACTTCTCCAATAAATGAAAATCTGTTGAGAAAATAGTGGAAAATTATAAGATATGTGTAAGAAAATGCGCGAGCCAGATGCATACAGCTACATGTGATACTCATGCTGGTAAAATGTACAAATGCAGGCGCATATTTTGAAGTTTAGAGAGTGAAATATGCTCAGCATTACATAGTTAAGAAAAATACAGAAGGTAACGTGAAAGACTCATCTTATGACCTTATTCTACGTCTGTCTCGTATTTAGTTTGTCAGTAATATTATCTACCACTCTACCTATTCTCTACACGGAAAACTGGTTGAAATTATTATTTTAACTATAAGAAAGATCGGCGTTAATAGCTATGTATGTACAGCTTGTTGCAAAGGTATCCGGACACGTATCGAGAGAGAAACACCTGCCGCACAATATTTTGTTCCGAACAGAGTGTCAGTATACCGTACGGAACAAAATATTGTGTGGCAGGTGTGTCTCTCCCGATACGTGTCCGGATACCTTTGCATTAAGGTGTACATAAGAAGGAAATATGAGGTTATAATATATTATAGGCGGTGTTACAGTAGGATATTTGATTGCTTCCTTAATTTCTTATATAGTTTTCGTTATAGTCTTACATTCTGTTAAATATATAACTAACATAAAACTCTTCTGATGAAACAGTACAATTTCTTCAAGATTTAATGTTTTTTGGTTAACAAAAATTTTATTATAAGTATTTATCATAATTGACAGGTTGGTACAGTTCCAAGCTGCTAGTTACTCTTGGGATATAAGTGCTACATTGTTTACATTAAATTGGTACAGTAATAATACCATTAAAGTGCTAAAACTGCATGCATTACAGAACATGTGCTATATTAACTTTGAACAACGTAATATAACGATAAATCGAACTTAACAGTTAAGTGTATTGGAGTAGGAACATCCACAATATTTAGTCATTTATATCTTTAATAGATTTTATCAGTAAGGTAGGTCAAAAGATTAGATAGCAAGATAGTGACCCATTTGATCACGTCGATTATTGTCTACATTAAACATATGATGCAGCAGTTGGGATAGAACGAGTACTTTTAGCATGCGATGGATTAAGAAATGATTTGTATACTAAGAAATATAGACTAAAACTTTAGTGTTCTTTGGCACATTACTGAGAACAACGCGTACCGTATTTTGAGCACTGCTATAGGTACTGAATGATTACTGCATTGGTTTCTATAATTCATGTTAGTTAAAAATAGATGCTTCACGTAATTCTTTTGTAGCAAAATTGTGTTAATGAATTACAAACTTTTTGTTATTGAATTACAAACAATTTTATAAGCCTAACATAAAATTAATTATATTTAGAAGTAAGCTGGGCGAAAATATTGTTACATATTTTATAATTTCAGAGATGTAAAAGAGCACCGATATAGTGTACTGAAATTGCACTTCTCTGGAATATGATTTCTATGTTGATTAAGAAACTTTGAAAATGTTAAAATACGTTTACGAGTCATTTAGTGCCACAAATAGAATATAATTGGAATAAATCGATGAGCAAAACATATCGGTTAGGGCATTAATGTCTCAGGCTGATTTATTCATGCATAATGAATTATCGCTCTAGTTATTCAGTCGCGAAGGAGTATTCTATACCTTGGGAAATGAATTGGGAAACTAATAGGTACCTTTTTTCTTAACTACACCATGCCAAATTGAACTGTTTTCTTATAATTATGTTTATAATAACTTGCTCTAATGCGCTAATGTAAGTAGATTTATATATGGTCATCTGATTTATGTATATGCAGCTTGTAAAGCAAAAATAATTTCAAGGTCAATTTCAAATTTTTTACGTCAACGCGGTAGATATAAAATAAATCAAGACTCATTTGCATTTATGGTCAGAATATATATGTATAAATTATGTATCTGTATAGACTCTCGGTCATCATTTGCTACTTCGTAAGGTTAATCAAGGTTAGTAGGCCAAGTATACGCAAATGTTTCTCATTGAATATTACGTCATATTACTTTAAATTTGGTGTAATTATCTGGTTAATTGAAATTGCTGCTGAAATTGGGTAACTACTTTTTTTGATGTTTTAAGTTTTCTATTTAGTTGATATGATTTTAAATAGACACACCTGTTATAAAGTTATTTGCAGGTAAGTATAACGCCCACGAATAAAATACGGATAGTCCGATCGAAATTCCATGTAGTTCAACTTCGCTCGCTATTTGTGAGAGATTCATTTCAACAGGATTTCGCATTTCCGTGCACATGGCTAAACAATGCTTTATTTAGTTTCGATCGACTTGTGAAAGGGAACCTGATATTTTTGCATTTTTAAATAAACAGGAAGATATGTAGGTATGTATATCGTTTTACTTTTTCTTGTTTTCTCGTGTTTGCTGTAATTATATGCAATCATTGTGATGGTTTAACAGTTGTTAGCAAGTTTATGCAAAAATTTGAAGTCATTATTAAATTGCAACGAACACTTTGTATACCAAAGATCAGTTCCTTTAAGAAATAGTACTTACCTACTCATTTGGAAACAATGCTAACTTCTTAGGGGTGGTCGCTTCTTGTTTCTTCCGCTAAAAGATAATAGATAAATATATTTATATTTAAGTAACATAATTTGGAAATGATCCAATGTTTCCGAAACTTTGAAATAACAAGTTAACAAAGCGCTTTATATTTTTCAAAGTTTTCAAAACTATAAAGCCGGATTAAGAGATACAAGTAAATATTAAAAAAAGATTAAATTAACCCACCTTTTTTTATTTTTACTTGGACTAAAACTGGTTATCAAGAATACTTGCCACAAGAAATTGGGAAAGAGGAGTTGAGGACTTCGTAGAAGTTTAAAATAATGATGAATGCGGATAATACCCAGAAATGCTATCTGTAAAGCTGCATTATTTTTTATTAAAATTGTTACACTATTTTCTTTAATGGTTTTAATATACATAAATGGATAAAGTTCATTTGATATTTAATAGGGCTTCAATAAAATCGCTTTAATTAAAAATATAATCGCTTTATTGTAATGAGCTGTACTAGAAATATGTATGTATGTGTTTATGTACAGTATGTAAATTTTTGCGTTTATGGCTTAATGAAGAGGTCCACGAAATCCTGACATACGGGAGATTTAACGACATAATAAGATATAATTATTTCAAGCTAGAAGCGTTATAGCGTTATGACTAACTGTTCTTATTACGGAGAAAAGGAGGATGAAATAAATAAAGTGACATCACTAACGGTTAGCTTGGAGATTGAAACAGAGAGAGAACACTAATGCTGAAAAGTTTAATCACACATCATATTAATATCCACAGTGAAATTATCAATGTCTATAATAAAATCCTGCTATTGCTTTACAGTCAGAAAACCAATAAAGCTATCAAATATAGTTAGTTATATTGGATTTGTTATACTAGTATAATCTATGGTGGTGGCAGCAATTTACATAATTTGGAGAAATATAATAAATTGGAAACAAAAGTGTTCAATTGCTGCAAAGCTAACTATGTACATACATACGTTTTATCTAAGACGATTAAACTTATGAACGGCAGTGTATAAGCTCTCAACATGTAGGTTCTTACAAAACCAGTGAGAATTCTACGGTATCTAAACAGTGACACGGTACATGTGGTCACGCTTACGATATTATTAAACGAGGCTCTATTAATTAGGGCAACGAATAAGATCCTTTCAAACGCAAATGTGAACAAGCAACTATTGGCGTAAAATGTGGTAGACGTATGCGTGTGGCAACTAGAAATAGACTTCCGTCATTGATAATCTTTGTATTACCTATACGATCGTAAAACCAAATAGTCGTTTATTGGCTAATTAATTTCTATTGACATCAGTAGAATGACAGTATAGCGTGCTGAAGAAGTTTGTACAATCGATTGCGTATTTTTTGTCCCCTAGATAATTAGCTGTCCTAAAATATGCTACCCGTCTTATCTTAGGAATTGGATAAACAATCTTTTCTTTATATACAACAACAAAATATGCTACTACGAGAACAGTCACTCTAAATGAACAGACTGCGTAGATGTACATATATGAGAATAACATAATATGTTTTGCAACGAACCGGGCTGTATAAGATCGATAATCTCATTTCCGATCAATGATCTCATATTTGGTTTTATTGTCTGCACAACTCTACGATGAGAACATTTCTCTTTGTCTTCTATCCTATGGACGATGTGCAGAATGGAGGTAATGTTCATCCAGAAATGACAGGATTGAAAATCAGGTCATGGACTTTATACAGCCTAAGCGGTTGTGACGAATAAATCACGGCTATGTCCACTTGGACTGATTGCCCTCTTAACAGGCATAGTGAAGCTACTACCATCTATTAAATATATGGAAAACATTATGTGTTAGATCGCTTAGCGTTGCTTGCTTACCATTGGGTATTCGTTTAGCAATTTAAAAGTCACTGACTACTTTCTTTTAAATATTATATGAGCCGAGCAATTGATACTATTCTCATCAGTAGTTACTGTAGTGTTGTCATTAGAATTAGAATCCGACCCTATCAATGTTTGACATTGCTACGTAGCCGGTTAACCATTGCGTCTGTAGATGCGACGTAAATATAATCTTAAGTTTGTTAAATTGCGATACCTGGCAGCAAAATAAAGTTAAAAACCCATTGCATATTTATGGAAGCAGATTTACTTTTGTTTTTCTTAGTACGATTTTTGCAAAATAATATTGAGTTTATTCAGTGTTAGCAGTAATTATATATGTATATGTGAGTACATGTTCCATGATTGGTTTAATCAATCGTAATTAAATATTATGACTTATTTCTCAATTTAGTTCGGCTACTAAAAATTTGTCCAACAAGAATAGCAGTTCGATTACAAAAAAATCCGTTTATACAATTGGATATATGTTGCAGATTGCCAGTTTCAAAATGTGAAAATTATGAACTAATTGCATTCCTTTCCAATTTGATATCAATGAACTGTTAACTGGAAATGAATGCTTTTGCGAATTTGTATACATGTTCTCAGTAAATAGGTTATCACTGTAGTTTTAAGAATTTACGAGATTATTTTTTAGAATATTTGAGTCTTCTGACATTTAGTGTAAAATATCTTTTTTAAAGTGTAGGGAAGCATATTATTTTGTTTTCTCATAGAAATATTGCTAGGAATGTGAAAACATTACTTAATAGTAAATCTTAACGACAAACACTAAACCGTTTCATTACAGTTTTTCAGTTTGCCAGATTTATTACAAGCCAACATATGTTACAACGTTGTATCGCTTGTTAGTCAACAGGTATCACGCAAAACATATCGTAACGATTA
Source organism: Popillia japonica (assembly GCA_004785975.1). Lineage (NCBI taxonomy): Eukaryota > Metazoa > Arthropoda > Insecta > Coleoptera > Scarabaeidae > Popillia > Popillia japonica. The sequence continues at coordinate 53,402 of SMLS01073540.1, read as the reverse complement.
CTACAGACAATCCTAAATTAAACCGTACACTTTTCTTATACCTTTCCATTTTAATGAAATGATAGCAGTACGTATCGCACATCCGAGTTTTCGTGTCCATTGTTACTATAATTAACCTTTTGTCCAGGCAGGCTATATTTTCAGGAAAATTTCACAAAGGGATTGCTTTCATAACGAGATATTTAGACGTTCAGCATTCGCGTAAATTAGAAAGGTTTTCGTTCTGGCGTCCGATGTGTTCCTATCAGTTTGTGCAAGGATTACCGCTTAACGATTTCCCCGTTTTGTTTTGTGCAAGAAAGACATAAATTTTGCTGCTGCGCTACAGAAGAAATGTTCTTTTACATAACTCGCATTTGCTGTCTAGGTTTAGGATATATAAAACTAACAAAACTAGGATTTTAGAAATTAAGGAATCACCAGACTCAGTTTGCGATAAATTTAAACTTTTTGAACGCATATGTTTTTTGTTGACTTAAACTTACAAAAAGGAGTACCATTGAGGTAGAACTTATTGGGCCGAATTATGTGAGTTTCAATATAGAAAACTCTGTCTACCAGCGTTGTGAAAATATTATAGCTTTATGCAAACTTCTACATAAAAACAAACGTATATAGCGCGAATATTTTGATATATTATTAAATTTACCGTTTATGTTATTTAGGCAGCAATTGAAAGTGTGGTGGGCCTTGTTAAGCTTACAATTAGATGTTTGCGTCTTTCTGACACGTCTGTAGTACCTACAGCATCATGTATTAAAAAATAGTTAACCGTATAACCGCTGAATCATAAAGTTGCACAAGCGCAATTGATAAGTTTAGCTGTACGTGGCTGTACTAACTATACATATGCTAATATAGTTTTGTGAAACGTGTAATTATGATGTCATATTATGCGTTATACACTTGCATATATTTAATGTATTTCAAAATGTTTAGTATACGCTAAATATCACTGCACTTCGTTTGCACTAATTATTTATTATTATCAGATAGTCGTTTTAAACTTTTAGTCTGAAATGGCACCGCGTATATTATTTTACGAATATAGTAAATGTGATTTATATGGATGCGACGTATAAAACGTTTAACAGCTCTAATTCATATTCGTATAAAACCAATAGGTAATTGTATATACATATAGTGTATGACAAGTGTACCATTAGAATTGGAAATAGATTTGGAGACCGAGGTACTATGGTCTTTACGTACATACATAAATCTCCTGTAACGTAGGTCTATTGGGTGATTAGTTGGAGTTGGAGGCTTTGAATTAACCTTAAAATTAATCTAGGATCTTCATTTTAAATTTCAGTAGGCATTGGAAACGGTCTACTGAAGTGTTGCTATCGAATATTACTGACAGTAACACATTCACATAAAGTGTGTTCTGCCGTCTCTAGATCTTTTTTGCAAACGCGACATGTTTGATTCTCAGCTTTGCCGAGCTTGTATAGATTGTATTTTAGGGCCACATGCCCTGTCAAAAATCCTGCCGGTAGTTCGAGCTCACCTTTGCTGAAAAGTAGCACCATTTTTGCTCACATATACCACACGAAGTAAGTGATGAAGCGATCACTCACTTCAATCATCAGCTAATAGAGCAAACGATGTGCAATAATGTATCATATTTTCCTCCGAAGGGATTTGGTATATACTTAGATAGACTTTAAAATTCGAAGCAATAATAAGACACCATTGGTTTTCTTAAACAAACTTTTTACAACACGTTGTAGATATTGAGAGAGATAAATAAGATATACATGTATGCAAAAAAGGACTAGCTGGCCTATTTCTTCTTTGTGATAAGCTGTTGCGATTCTAATTCATCACATATTGATTGGAAGTTTAAATGTGTAGTTATTAGTTCATAGTATTTCAAGCCTTGACATGAGGTAGAAGTAATTCTTAAAGTGTTTAATTATACATTTATTTGAGAGAGAGGTTTTGAGATTATGGAGGGACATTGATTCTAATTCTGGTATTTTCCAATTCCATATACAATTCAATTATCTTAAATAACAAAAAAATACGAAGCTTTTATACAAATATGTATATGCACGTTCCGCCTTGTTGAGGAGAGTCATTCTTTGTTTCAAACAGTAAAGTCTCTGAAATTGAACGTTCTCGGAACAATAGAATTTAGAACATTGCCGCTCATTAACTTCGATGGATTGCTCCCATTTAAAATGTAGTGGTGGGAAACGGAATGGAATGCCAGTGACATATTCTATTAATATAGTACCAATACTCGGGAAAAAATCAATAACAAAAGCTGCTTAAACAAACCGACGAGAGTTATTATTTAATAATCATGTTCGTGACAGGTTTAATACTGTGGCAAAGTAGGCAAAGCCGCTTAAGACTATTAAAAGTTTTCTCGGTTCATTATACTCGACTCTCCTTCACTTTTTCTTTTTGCTGAAATATGCCATTATTGTAACAGTTGTTAAGGAAATAATTTAAATCTGTCGTAATATTTCCATCTTGCTCATTTATTCGCCAACAAGCCAATTGTTATATTATGCAATAAGTGATAAGTTTTTTATGGATACGCTATTAAAATCTTCGCGGAATGCGTTTCGTAAAATCATGTAAATATACATATGAGTTCCGAATATGTTAGAATTAAAATGATACATTTGGACTTACAATATGTGAAACTTACTGTAACTGATGGAGTTATAATTCTTAGTTAACGTTTCATATAGCTTCTTAGTATAAATTTTGACTTTATTATATATTTTCCAGCAAATCTAGAACTGGTTGTTTCCCAATATTTGTGTCATATTATATTTTCTGGTTTTTGTTTGATAGCGTCGCCCTACACTGTATTACTTGACAAGGCGACTATTATAGGTTTTATCGTAACAGCAAATGATAGCTAGTGTAAGTTGTAATTTTAGAAGTAATTTTTCACTGAAATCCACATAGTAAATGTTACTAAAAAATATATGCCTTTTAAAGCTGAGTTTTAGTCGAGCAATTTTTGTTTAACATTTTTTGACGTATCTATAAAGTGGTGGGAGGTAATTTGATGTTTTTTTAAATACACAACTGTAACTCCGAAACGGCTGAACAGATTTTGACAAACTTGGTCCCATTGGAAAAAGCATTCATTGTTCCATTAAATCCATCTTACCTATGATTTCTCTAATTCTTGGTGATGCTGCTAGAGCGCGCTTTCCTCCAATTCCGCTGTTGTCAATTTTGTAAAAAACACTGGCATCAATTGCTTGACAATTTCCGACCATGACCTATTTTGCCGTCGGACTGTAGATTCAAACTTGGTTGATCGCATTGAGCTTAGATTGCAGAACTCAAGTTGATTCTGTTTTTGCAGGTTTTAGTACAGGTTCTGACAAAACCGATTATAATATCTTTATTCATAAATTAAATCTCACAAAGATATTCATGGTGATATAATTTAATGCATTATGTCCGATTCAAAAGTGGGCTGTTAAGGCGGCCACAGACGTCGTTCTTTTCTGGCAGTTTTGTCTGCACGGGTAAAGCTGTACGGGTAAAATGGATCGTGTGTGACTGAAAACCGTCCTTCTTGCTGGCGTTCAAAAATATCTGCCGTGGCTTGATTTTCTCCGTCCGTTTTGAACGTGCTCGTGCAAGTCTGTAGGTGTGTGCGTCACTGCGCGTAAGAAGGACGGTTTTAAACAGTAGTGTCGACCTGATTTTTGCGAACAGTCGATTTCAAATAACCATGTGTGACTTAAGAAACTTTAATAAACAATTTGTGATTGAGTTCATAGCACTGTATAGAAGTTATCCTTGTCTGTGGAAAATTAAATCCACAGAATACTCGGACAGGGAGAAAAAAAATAAAGCGTACAATGATCGTTTTCTTTTTGTAACTTTTATAGCCATTGCCGCCGCCACTGCTAACACAGCGGTAGGATCCATCACAGTTTATCAGACGGTGATATCAGAAAAACTGAACGAAACAATCGGTACGTTTGTGGACGACATCGTTGTTCGTTCTTACCCGACAGTTTTACCCGTGCCGACAAAACTGCTAGAAAAGAACGACGTCTGTGGCCGCCTTTAGACTGGGTCGTTTTACTTCGCATATGGTTGTTGCATCCAGTATCGCACAGGGACATCCTATAAGGCTCCTTTATAGTTGTATTTTATAGAGCAATATTAATCTAATCAAATATTTTATGAATCTATTTATAATACTGGCAACTATTGGTTTGATATGTCTTAAATAGAGGATATAGTCGTTCAAGCTTTGCAAAAATCACAGAACAATATAAAAAGTTAGTTTACATTTTATTCCCCTTTTAAGTGGTTGATAAAGATATATGACAACAGAAGTTAAAAGTGATTGCACTAGTTGGCAAGTATGAGAATAAAGAGTCTACTAAGATTCTTCAGGAAAACTGCGGAAACCAATGGAAGGAAATGAAGAGAAACATAAGAGTACATATTTCGACGGATGAAATAGAAGAAAACTTCAATTAAAAAAGAAACGAAACTTGCAATAAACTTGAATTGGAACATTTAAAAGTTTATGTCTTAATTTGCACTGCAGAACGAATTACTACAGGACGTAAAAAATTTACATTCTACTTAAAACATTGACAATTGGTTTACACAAACGAGTTATTTTTATCTTTCGCTACAAAATCGAATAAACATTACTTGCATTCCTTAAAATTATTGTTTGTTGTTATTCAATTATTGTAATATCTATTAATATACGAAGGCATACGTATACATAGAATGCAATACTTCACTGGAACAGAATAATAGACTTGCAACAAAATAGAGGCGATTGTTACTGAAAGTATAGGAAGTTTCTTATAATAAGGGCAATAGATACTATTCACTTACAGACTTAATCAGCCTTGAAAGTTTGCCCGAACAGTGAACAATTGTACTAGAAATAGCGGTTAAGCAATTAGAAACTGTTCGTTATTATAGGTTTATTCCAACATACAGTTTGTAGATTTATTTTAGTGTGCATGCGCAGTCAGAAAATAATTTCCAACTGTTTGCAATTTGTCCTTGTAGGAACGCTTTAAAAAACAATTTGAAATTTTGTTTTCTACTGTAAAGAAATTGAATTTAAGTTACAAAAAATCTTTTCAATATATACAAAATTTGAGCTCTCGAGGGCGTCGTTTAAAATGACTAACTACTAACGTCGAAATTATAAACTACGAATGTGAAATGAAATAAGCTACGCATGCGGTAAACAGTTTCCAATTGATTATTAATTTACTTGAAACACCAAATTTCAGTTGGCAAATTGTAGTTTGGTTTGTTGGAACGGCAAAATTACTAATGCGCAGACTCCTGATAGTTTGCAACCTTATAACTTTTTAAATTTACGAACAAGATACACATATGTATAAGCATGTATATATGTACATACATACGCATCTTACATTATCATATTTACAATTGTTATTTTATTATACCTATATTCTTTTTACTTGATTTGCAATTTTTGATATTTTTTATGTATAATGCACGTTTGTGCTAAATTTGTGCCTTCTTTTTGGTTTTTTACTGTTGCGCATAATATACATTATTATGCCCCACCCTGGTTGGTAAAAGAGGAACAATTATATACATATAATTATTATTAAAGTAATTACAATCAGACAGTAAATTTATTTGTTTTAGATTATTTAATCGGAGCAAGTATAACGGGTTCCTTTTTTTTTGTTACAGTTAAAACCAAAGTGGAAATCGGATCCGCATCTGGAACAGAAACAAGCTAAAAGGTAAATGTAGTTTTTTTATTTAAGCTTCGTAGTGTAAAGCTAGGCCGATTATGTGTATATACGCAGCTAATAGAGTACTGTCTTCTTTACTTCTTTGTCTATCTCCTACTTATTACCCACTTTTCCATTATAGCATAACGTTTGTTTCGACTTTTCTTACTTGCAAATGAAATTAATTTAACGTTCTCGACGTTTAGCTTTCTTCTTACATTTATATTTTACAATAATACTGCTATATGTGCTGGTTAGTTAAAAAAAGATAATAGCTACTTTAAATATGGTTTACTCTCATTTCTTCTAATAAGACATTATTTGTGAGTAATTAGTATTCAGATTAGTATGTATATAGGTCGGCATAGTTAATACTGGTTGAATAATCGCCTTCGGTAGAAAGGGACTTTACGGTAGGTAATATTTTCTGGTAGCGCGGAATTGGTTTAAATTATTCAAATGAGTGTTGTTGATAGTTTCAGTAATGACTTGAAGTGAATAAATTATTACAGAACCAACATAGGTGGAATGTAAAAGAATGTGTTTGTTGTTATAAATTACCTGTCCATAGACATCCACGTATACCTAACACATTTCTTGCTTTATCGTCATTAAATTTTTTGCTATACTTTTTATAACGGCGGGATTTAAATATGTGTTTAATTAGTTAAAAGACAAATAATTACTGTATATTTTTTTATAATTTGCTTCAACTTCTGAGTTTTCTGATCTGATAAGATTGAGCTAACACGGATTTATATATGTATATATTTTACACGTTAAACTGACGTGCTCTACCTATAATGACTTTTTTGTATGGCGAGATTAACTGAACCTACAGAATATGCTGGGAAAAGTCTGCAGATATTTAGAGTGCAGCCATTTTTATGAACTAAGATAGGTTATCCTTTCTTAGTCGTTTGAATGAGTGAGAATTCTTAATATTCCAGCAGTACTATTCCGCAATTTACGCTTTCGTAGTTTTAATAATTATGATAAAATACGTACTATTTTTTCATAGTACGATAGTAACAATTCATAATACATTCTATCTTCAACGGGTAAATGCTACATTTGAAATTTTAAACAACTTTAGTCTTCCTGGATAAGACTAATATACTCCATTGTTTTGACGTAATGAGTTTTGTATTAATAAAAATTCATTCAATCTTCTGTGTAAGAATCCGCACTACAACATTAATTAATTATTCATACATGTAATTAAGTTAACGGTTAACGTATTGTATCTACTTGTAAAAAGAGGGAAGTAAAGTGATGAATGTGTAGGAATGGTAGAACTTTTGTTACTTTAGACGCATGACATTTTGTAACTTCGAGATATGCAACGAAATATAAATGTTAAGCATATGACCGCTTATAGAGGTTTTTTTGATATTTTTATAAGTTTATTTTAAGAATAAACTTGTAAATGTTGAGATTTTCCTCTAACGAACGCACATGGATTCTGACACTTTACGTGTTAAAGATAAAGTAAAAACTAAATCTATTGGCAATATTTGAAATTAATAAGTTTATATCTGTTAATCTGATATTCGCTGTTGGGATCTGATTAATAACACTAGATTATTTTATTCTATATTTATTACTGACGTCGAACTGATACAGCAAAAGAACCATAAAATGCTTAACATACGGTAAAATTATACTGCAAGAGCCAAAGCTAAAGAGACTTGAAATAATAAGTGGTTCAATTAAAATATTTTTATATTTCTAGCGTTTCCGGTTGTACCGGGAACCGGTTTCAACGAAATTTCGAAAAGTTAGGGTGCCATAGTATATGTAGTAACAACACAATGTAGACGGCCGTTTTCGTCGTCAAAACCTACTTCAACATGTTGTTTAAGCATATTAGAATGCCAAATTGATATTCGATAAATCGAGTGCTTCCTGATTTTGTTGAATAAATGTCTGCTATAGCATCTTTTTTAGAACAAATTTAAATAAGTACAAAATGTCGAAATCAAATTGCAAAAAGTAAGGGCATTCATGAAACTTAACTATAGGTCAATCGAAATACGTAAAAATATACAGGGTGTTCAATTTATAATAACAAAGTTGATGAAACATTAGAGATCTAAAAATAGTATAATTGAAGAGAAAACAATCGATTATATGTCTGCAACGTTTCTTGAGTTATGGAAATCTTCCAAGGTGAGTCCAGTTTTGAAGAGAGTATCTCCGGCCGAAACTACAGGCCAATATCTATTCTTAACAACTTTAGAAGGCTTTTGAATGTGTTCTTTATTCAAAAATTTGTCCTATGGTAAAGCATCTGATATCTCCATACCAGCACGGATTCATGAAAAAACGATCTACAGTAACCAATTTGCCTCATTTCACTCAATATGCACTTAATCAATTTGATTCTTGTAGTCAAGTAGATACTATTTATACAAATTGATCAAAAGCTTTTGATAGAATTGAACACAATTAACTACTATAAAAAGTGAAGATATTTGGCTTTCCTGGTAACATTCTTTGAGACTTATCTATGTAATAGAAAACAATACGTGATTTATAATGGATACAAATCGAGGGGCTTTTATGTTACTTCAGGAGTTCCACAAAATTCTAATCTTGAACCGCTCAAATGAAGGTTCTTACCCGAAGCTTGGCTATGACTATCAGCTCCTGCTTCACTAATTTGATATTGATTCATTAGAGGTTAGACGAGCAGCACAACGCATTCGCGACAACATACCGAAATTTACGTGCGTACCTACATAATAAATTTCCTTGCCTCACTGATGCCTGTATTACTACTCATGATGTTTTCTTACATCTGTTCTTCTCAGAACCGCCACAAATTTCATAAACAGATTGCTTTTTTATTATAAATAACAAAAATCTAGTATTCATAAAAATACTTCACAATAGAAAAATCAACTGTACGACTAATAAAAGCTAACTTGATAAAATTAACAACGTTGTAGGTCCCTCAACTGCCAATATATGTATATGTATATGTTTATGTTTCTTTGTCTTGATCGCGTGCAAATACCAGCCAGCTGCGTTTCAATACTTTATTCACACTATCTAACAATTTCTTATTGATTTTTTACTTCTACGTGTGTGATCTTGGAAAATCAGCAATATTTGTATAAATGCAGGATAAGCAAAGAAATGGACTGACTTTAACTATGTATATCTTGGGCCCTAACATTTGAAAATTTTGGATGTGTTACAAATAAATCTCTTTTTTCAGTTTTAGTTACACATTACGTACGATACATACGATCGTAAATTTCAGATTCTCGAAGTTTAATATCAACCCTGTGTATGCAAAATTATAATACTCTTTAGGGAACAAGTTCTGTAGTTATTACCTTTTCAAATAACATTCTATACGTAAGTTTTCAGATGCACCCACCACAGATAAGTTAAGTCGTTTACATGTTTAGGGCTCCAATATCTTAAGTCCTTGCATTTAGAAAATAGTATTAGCAAATATGTTATTGACTATTACAAACTGTCCACTGTAAATATTTCTTTTTTTTATATTATATTTGGGCAGTGGTCGGTTATAATAGATATTTGGATTACATTAATTATGTGTTAGATAAGAGAATTCATTATCCTTGTCAACATGTATAGTTTAGATTATTTCATTTTAATATGCCAGAATAAATTTATTGAACGTTAAAAAATGTATTTCATCTTTCTAACGTAAACTTTCATCTTTTCAGGTGTGAGGCTGCTCCATTGAACGGAGCAGTTCCTCAACGACCTCCACGTCCTCTTTCAAATTCGAAATCATCAGACTGGACAGACGTATCATTGGAAGTACCAGCGGAAGAAGAAATTCAACTTAAAGACGCTAAATTGGCTTTCGTCTTTAATGAAGACGAAACTCCCACACCTCCCCCAAGAAAGAATAAGAAAGGTATACGTGAGAAAATAGAAGCGGTAGCAAAAAGTGGATTACAGGCTTTACAGCCGAAGAAGCCAGTAGAGGAAGAGTTGTGTGTGAAGAAAACTATAATTTATGATTGCCCTGGATGTGATAATCGCGAACATAACCACAGTTACCCCAAACGAACGTCGACTCCTAAATCAGTACAGAAACAAAACAACAACAATAATAAAGAGTCTAAGAGAAGAAAAAACTTATCAATTGTTTCTTTGCCAAATTATAGCGAATTGAAGTTTACACTGGCTAATAATGGCGAAACTATCGAAAAGTTATCTGATTCTGAAATAAGGAAATCTGTACATTCTCTTCCTGGAGAAACAAAAAAATTGACCACCTTTTCAGACAAACGAGATTATATAACTAGATGTAGAAGTTTCGGATCTTCATTGCCGCAGTTATTATTACATAAATTGAGTAACGCGAAAGCACCACTGGCAGAAATTGAAAGCGATGACTCGTTTGGAGGTTTAGACGATTGGGACCTGAAATTTATAGAGCATTACAACCCGAAAGATTCCAGTTTACCGCGAAAATCAAAGCCATTAAGAGCTGAACAAGATGTTCTCAATGACATTGAATGCTTGATCGTGAACGAGGAAGATATTGAACCGCCAAAACCGCCTATTAGAAGACAGGAATCTTTAGTGAAGAAGATCAATAGGACAGCAGCTGAGACAGCTCATCAACGTTCGAACGAATTCGAGAACCCCTCGACCGGAAAAGATACTTCGAAGAGTTTGACACCCCCACCTTCACCGACCGAAAAAAGTATCGAAAATCCGTTACCACCACCGATATCGCTTTCGGATTTACCAACGAAAGACGAAGACGGTAGAGTAGAACACTCCAGTTTAATGAGGATTTTACAAGAATTTAGTACGAAAAAAGCTCAAGAAAGTAATGATTTCGAAACTAAGAAGGTGGCGAACGATAACGTTGAAGTTATAAGGGCACCTCCTCTTTGTAGTCCGATATTAAATTCCATCAACGACTTTTTAGACGCAGAAAGAAGCGATGTTGCGAGAGAAAATCAATTCAAAGACAATTTCGCCGGTAAAACATTGCGCAACGTCGATGCGATAACTACATAAGAATTTTTATTTACCCGGTGGTGATGATCGTGCGCCTTCAAATAAAGGCGAGGTGATGTCATAAGTTCTTTGCTTTCTCCTTTTACAATAACGTAATGTTAGATATTAATTTACGATAATACAACTGTAATGAGAAAGATGGATGACTAGTTAAGGCAAATATATTTTATACGAAATTGATACACAAGAAAAAATATGAATGCCTTTTTATGTAAATAATAATAAATTGCTGCTATTTTGTAAATATAATTAAATTATGATATATTTGTAGATATTCGTATGTTTAAAATAAACTATGTTTGAGTTTTAATTTTGTTTTCTAATAACGTTTAGCAGATGTCCACATATCATTGGAACTATTTGCCTGACAGTTTTTTAAATAATATTTATTAATATAGCATCGAGAAACAATCGCAGTTGTATGTACATACACCCTTACTTATTGTAGTCTAATCAGCAAAGCCTGACTCTTCAAGCAGCACTGTCATGTACTCTCCAGGACAAAAACTAAGCGCGGTAGTATTTAAATCAGTCCTATCACGTCATATCAATTATTTATGTAACGATTGCAGATATCTACATAAAACGGGACTGTACAAAGCTGCCAAACATAAAAAGTGTTGGCTAGGGAGGCGTGCTTGCTCCGCACGTTGCTGTATTAGTTCGCATATTGGCATTCCGGAAGTCAGATTCTTTTGGTGGCACTATAACCAAATTCTTTACTTAAAATTGCAATTTGACAGTTCAATTATACTATAGGATGCAACCAAGTGGGACTAATTGTGACTTGTATGTAAAATTGCAGTTATTTGATTAACAAATTGATTGATTGACTCATCATATTTGCAGCAGACTCTTTTTTACTCAAAGAGAATGGCATTTATGAAGAAATTGACAGCATGTTCAGCGAAATGTCAAGTTAAAACATTTCTATGCGACACCCGAATATTGTTGTAAATGTACCGGGTGTTCAGTTTTTTTAAAACGAAAGCCTCAGGCACTTTTAATGCCATGAAAAGTATCACTTTTCCCCACAAATACAATTTCCCAATTACATACAATAATTCGTGTTTTACTCGGACTATTTAATATTCCGTAATCAGAACTTTATTATTTCTAACATTTTGCGTTTTTGATTTCAAATTTTGAAACTTTTTTATTAATTACGAAAAACAAAAAAAACGTACGACCATTGACAATTAACAAGAGAAAAATGAAGTTAAAATAATATAAAGTTAATCACGGAAATGCGTTGTATACCTTCTTTGTGTATATAAAACTTGATAGTTTGGAAAATGCTTATTGTTCGCAGTGAAAAATATACAGGTATGCATCAAATTTTAGTGCCAAATGCAATGTGATGCTCCCATGCGGTGCAAAAATTTTTCACACCAAACGCAATCTTATTAATCAACACTGACATAACAGTTTGGGAGAAACAGGTTCAGTAGTTCTTAGGAAAAAATTATCTTATGGTTACATGAATTACTTACATACGTAACAGGAGAGCATTAAGGAAATATTCTGGAGATCGAAAATCTTGAAAATAGTGTTGGTGGAGTTATTGTAATACATGTATATGTCTTAAATTCACTTTTATAGTATCATACACAAACAAAGTTTGTACTCATTTTATTTTCAAAAAAATCATCCAATACTAGAACGCGATTTTGCTGCTCTCGCACAATCTTCTTGGTGGTTGCAAAATAGAAAAAAACCAAAAATCAAATTTTTTATCGAACATTTTATTTCTAACCAGACTATTTTTACTAGAGAATGTTAAAATGTACCTACATCATTTATGTGTTGCCGACTATTCTTATATTACTAAGATTAAACAAACATAACAAACATAGTTGGCCACAATCGACTTGAACTTGTAGAATTGCCTGCTCGTTTAAATGTGTTAAACACATTTTTAGAGAAAATACGTTATTAGATATTGTAGGTAGATTTTCTTTAGACATTACATAAGTGTTACAGTTTAGACAGTCTAGACAATTAATTCCACGTAAAGTTTACTTTTCTTTTGCCGAGTTTTCATTGGCAACTCCTCCCCATGCACTTCCAAAGTATGAGCAAAATATATATATACATATGTATGTACATACATATATGAATGGAAGAAATTTGGTTCTGTTACAGATTTCGACAATTATGTTAAAATTCATTGCTGCAAACTGGTCTTTTCCAGCCAAGCCTTATTTTTGTTTTGCAAAACAGTAGCTGTACTTATTTAATAATTTTTTTCTGATATCGGAAATAAATCATTTATAAGAAACAAAAGTTTGTGGACAGAATGCATAAACTCATGCGAAAATGTTATAAGTTCTTTATAGATACATTCGATCCTGTTATTGCTGTGAGGTCTAAAAAGATTTATCGCTCGCATTCTAGCTTCTAGATTTTAGGCTCTTTTGGAACAATGACGTTTTTGTCTCTTAATTTATAAACATATTCCTAACTTTCTCTGATGTTCTATTGTTATAAGACAGTAATGCAAAAGCATAATTATGACCAAAGTTCAGCAGGGATTCAGTGGGTATGATTCTAAGCACAAAATTCAAACCATGTCCCATTTCTTGCAGTCTTATTGAAAGTCAGAGTTTATCTGTGAATCATACAATAGCTACAGATGTACTGTGGGGCGACAACCTTGGGAGTCTTCGAAACAATGCAGATGAATCAGATTATATGTATTTCGATGCAATTATTCCAGTCTCGTTTCCACAATTATTCAATATATTAAATAATGCAGGCGAAGTGGTTATAATAATGTTTCTATTGTTGATATACACTCAAAAATATCGAGAATAAGCGTATACATGGGTATGTTTATGGCTATCTAGAGTCTCATCAAATTCATTTAGTTTCTAACTCATTGGTATCATTTAAATACTTTAACAACTTTAGTTAGTTTTCGAGTTAGTTTTAGTAAATTTAGGTACTGTTATAACAATAAAGTTATCAATCTCCTTCCCAGAAAGAAGGCTATAGAGAACTTTAGGATTGATATTATTGCGCAATTACGATTAATAACGTTTATAAATCTAAAATTATTAAACAATGTAAACACTTGCCTGAATCTTAATTATGTATGTATATTCGCATAATTTTTGGAATGTCATTGTTGTTAATATTTATAGCGTTTATTAATTATTTCAGTTTGAAGAGGTAAGAAAATAACAGAAGCCTTGTACAGTCTTTTATGATTAAGGTTATGATGTTAATGAGGCAAAGTTACTTGTCGATGAATTGACGTGCAAAAAGGGGTGTACAACGAAGTAGCTTTTTAATATGTCCTAAATATGTAAAGTCGAGTACCTCAAATACTCCTGAAACTGAAACAAGGTGACACCGTTTCCAGTTTATTGACGCGACTTAATGAACTCCGGCACGCTGGAAGTCGACTCATCCTATGTTATTACCTCCTTTCTTGCTGGCGCTTACCTTTTTTGTAAACGTGTATCGTCTTGAAGTTCTTTGAGATGTTTCATTTATCTGATCTGCGATATTATTTGGATACAATAAAGGAATTCCGAATTTTTGATGGAAAATTTCGAACAATTTAGTGCATTTGGCAGTACTACAAATTGCCGAAATCATTAATTTGTTTCTCATCTGCTTTCATTTCGTATTCTATTCCTTTTTGTTAAACACTCAAGAATACATCTTTATATGTATTCTTGAGTGTTTAACAAAAATGTTATGTTAATTAATTTTTTGTTAATTATGTTGTAGGTATTTTATCGCCAATAAACAAATATTATTATTATTATATTATTATTATTATGTATTCTTGTTAGAAAGTCATATTACAATTTTATTTTAATTTGAGGATAATCATTACTTGGTCTTATGTATTGTATCACTTCTTACTATATCCACAACCTTTTTTATGCTACACATTTAACTTTTGAAAGTCATGCAGACACAAAACAAAATATCATATGAGCGGAAAATCAAACGGTGTGGTGTACCTGTCTGATTGTGAGAAAAAAGAATTTTGTCTATGGCGATCAAATTTCCTTCGATTCTTACATACAGATATTTATGGCTCTTTGTTTGGTATGATGACTTTATTCAACAATAGATAGTAGATATTGTCGAATACACACAATGACTGAAATAAAAGTTTGGCAACCAAATTGTTATCCACACGTCCACAAATCGAGGTGAGGAATCTTTTACTGGTTTGTGGGTGCTTTGAATAGCATGGGCAGCATAGACTATTAGAAATTTGGAGTTGTTACCGCTATTATTATACCAGCCGTCAAATTGAATTGCAAGATGATACTAAAGTGAGATGAATTTCCAACAACTGGCGAACTTTCAAGTAGAAGGCCAAACCTATCGCGATTCATTCAAGAGAGGAAAGCCTTGGTACGCCAGTGTCTATGAACAATGATGTACTAAGACTGGTTACAGAAATCGGAACTGATCATTGCGTATTGAAGTATCTTATTCTTCGCTTCGTCGTAGTGAACTCTTCCCTGTGTGACAATTATGGGGGGCAGAAGAACTCTTTGTCGTAGAGAGAGAGTAGATAGTCTTCTGGATTTGTATTGAATTACATACCTACCTGAATTGCTTCAATATAAAGAATGATATCAAAGCAATTATTTGAGACCTTGAGTTCTGAAAAAAAACGAATACTAAACCTAAATGTGGACTCCATCGACCGCTACTCATATGAGTCCATACATGGTTATTGCTGCATTTTAGGAATATTCTAGTGTGTACTTTCCCGTCTTCGAATAAAGTATAAATATGGAAGTATAAATATGGAAACAATTTTCGGTATGCCTCAATGGGAGAGCTTGAAATTGCATTCAAAGGAAGATTCAGTGGTTCATCTCATTTAATGTTGCTAGGCTCGTGGAAAATATTTGCTTGGTCTAGTTCCTTTCCCACCTAGTTATTTTTCTAAATAATATTTTACATCTCTGCTCCAGGTAAAAATTAAATACAATGCACAATTTTAAATGCGAGTTATGTATATGTGTTGGTTTGCCGAAAAATATACAATAAAAATTTAAAAGTTTTGCAGTTTTGCGAGAAATTTCAACACGAGCTTCTTGCAAAATTGTTAGAAAAACGAACCTAAAATGTAATTCTAGTCTAGTAAGGAGGTGGATTAGAGTAGGAGGTCGTCATAAATACGTCAAACTGTAAAAAAGGAACAATTGTAAAGCATCACATTAGAGCTCAGTTTTACAACAAAGTATGTTCATTGCAGAGAATTGTTTGACCACGTAATTTTCAGTGATAAGAAATTTAATTTAGATGGGCTTGATGGAATAGATTACTACTGGCACAATTTAAGAAAGGAGAGAAACGTTTTGCCTCGTCGTGCTTTGGGTCGTGGTGGTATTATGGTATAGGCGGCATTTAAGACAGGTGCTAAAAATACGACCACAGACTATGAGAAATTTAAACCATTCGAAATTAAAACGCTGAATTGTAGAAGTTTGGAGAAACCTAGAACATGTGTAGAATAAATTAATTCTAATGGAAGTAATTAAAACTAACGGTAAAAGTACGTCTTACTAAATGACAAGAAAAAATCTACATTCACAACTACAGCATCTTTAGTTTTTAGAAATATTGCTTTTTTATTTATTGTATTCAAATGTTTTTAAAGTATAGGGTAGGGTGGGCCACCATGAGACATGGGCCACGATGAGACATTGAAATATTTCTGGCTAGGTAAGATATAGCCATCTATTAGTCATGTAGTAAACTATACCCCATGTGCTGATTTACTAATAAAATTCCTTACACCGTCAGACCACTCTTAGTTGAGCTTGTGTCGAAGTAGGGTGTTGTTGTCTTCAATCTTTTTCGTGCGCTTTTTTACGATTCTTTGTGTGGAGACAAAATTCAAGGATAAAGGTAAGATATTCATACTTATTTTAAGGTTGGTTAATAAGCTTTCTTTTCAATGTAACACATTTATAAAAAAATGATATTATACCAAATCAAGTCAAATTTTTTGAAGAACGTGTAAATGGGCAACCATGAGACATATTCACGGGGCGACCTTGAGACACTGTCTCATGGTGGCCCACGTCTGCAGTAAGTAATAAATACTTTTAATTAGTGTATTTTATAAACTCCAGATGTCCAGAGGTCGCAAACGGAAGAGCCAAAAATACAATCACAATATTAGATTCTTCCAATACTGATGACCAACTTGCATCAACATCATCCGAAACACCTCGCTTGACTAAACATTCGCTTAGCGAGGAGAACTCGCAAATTTTTATAAGTCCTGAAGTATTTCAAGGATACCCCAAAGCAGGGGAGAGAAAACTGAAAAATAGCCAACGTAAAAAAGCTACCAGTTGTATTCCTACCATTGAGAAAGAAAAGATACAAATTAAATACATGGAAAAGAAGGAAAACCGAAAACGAAAACTAGAAGGAAAACGAAAACTAGAAGAGTCCAAGAAACAAGCTGTTAGTAAGAATATATTTGGAGGAGAAACAAAATCTATCCAAAAAACAATACGTCTTCTGATGATGATGAAGAAAAAATATCGTTCGCCGATTCTGATGATTCAACAGACTGGATTCCGGAAGATGAACCTTCCGGATTTGAAGAGCTTCATAACGATCCGGAAACCGACAATTTTGCGTTAGTGCAATTTAAAGCTAAAAATAACATATTTTATGTAGGAAAGGTGGCGAGACTTTTGAAATCAACAAACGACGTTGAAGTCAATTTTTTAAGAAAATCTGCAAAGGTCGGGGGTCATTTTGTTTTTCCGTCCGAACCTGATGTTGCAGTAGCTCCACTTGAAGGTATAAAATTGATTTTACCGTTGCCATCTGTTCTGGGAAAAACCAAAAGACTGCAGTCTTACTACAAATTTGAAATTAATTTTAATAATTTGAACATATGCCAAAAAAATTGTCAGTGTTTTTTTATATTTTAGTCTCAGTGTCTATTGTTCTTCAATATTTTCTATTAAAAGTTAGTGTTGAATAAAAGCTTTCTTTAAATTTTTTAATTTCTTTCTATATTTTATCATGTCTCATAGTGGCCCACGTTGCGGGCCACTATGAGACATGACAAAAAAAAGGAAAATTTAGTTCTTCCTTACAAGACCACAATTTGTTATATTTTTTGATTCTTCTAGACTAACGTGTAGCTAATTAGTAGAGAAAAATATGTTTAATCCATTATCGTTAAAAATTAATGTGATAATAAACTTTTTCCATCTCAAGGTGGCCCACTCTCCCCTATTTGGCGTAAAAAATTATCGAAAATTATGTTTTGTTATTAAATTTATAGGAGAATAACAAATAACCTATAATTATTCACGGCACGGTATGTTATCGAATACTTGAATAAAAGAATTCGCCAGTTCAGTTATATGATTTCTGCTTAATTTGGCATTCCTTTTCAGGTACAATTAGATCATTAAAAGTTTTTATACAATAAGACGCTAAAGTTACAACGTTAGTATCACTTCATTTAATTGTTTTCCAACAATGGAGAAATCAGCAAAATGAGTGTTTGCTGCGATAAAATCGCAGCCCTATATCACACTGTACTTCCATGCTACAAATTAGGAACTTGGGCTTCCTTTCTAGCAAAAACCGAATACACATAATATGTAACATATGTATGTAGGTACTTTTTGATGAATAAAGTAGGCACATATTTTGTCGAAAATCAAGCGTTGTCGAATGCGCAACTTATCACATGTAGCTTAGGCAACTTTATAAGCACGTGCGCCTTCGAATTCGAACAAGAATAGACATGTTAAAATCTTGACTAGTGTCATGTAATTAATTCGGGTAATTAACGGTGCAGTTTCTGCGATTAAATAATATACAGTTGATATTTCTACTGATAAGGGTAAGTGTTTATTGTTAATATTAACTAACAGTGATTGATTATTGATTTAGTGTCGACATAATGTCTTCTCATCTTAATATTACCTAAATATGAACTTCTTCAGGTCAAAAAGAAATAATAATGAACATAATTGTAGTTGTACTTTTTTAAACGTAACTTTATATACATACATAGGTATGTACATACATAGTTGTCGTATAAGTATCAATATCTGTATATCAAATATAATCTCTTATTCCATATCAATAATCAACGAATTGCAGTTTGAAATAGTTTATAAAAAGGATTTGTTTCGTATTTAGATTCTCACAACGTTTTACTTATGTATGTATTTCTATTGTATTCAGAATTAAATTAATATTAAATAGAACACCTTCTTTGTCACATCTACCTAATACTTGATGGATAATTTCTTATAAGGTTTGTTCGAGCAGACAATTTGTGATAGTTTGATCCAGTTTGATGATTGGTTGAAATGCGTATGCCCGATTGCAAATCGGTTTGTGATTTCATATGCTCGAACGCTTCAAATTCATTTCAAGTTGCATAAATTTTGGAGGGTTACAAGTAGATGTCTCCCAAACGGAATCGCTTATCATTTCTATATCAGACATCTATAATTATATTTGTATTTTTATTAAGACTGCTACTCAAACAAAATAAAAGTAAATTCTAGCGACGTATTAAATTTCACTTCAATCAGTGAATAAACTACAAAGCCACTATTGCTAACCTATATAAAACTTCAACACCAACAAGCATTAGCAGCTGTTAACGCATACCAAAGTAGTTATGTATGTATTGATTCTATTGATGCACCGCTGCGGATTGTAAATCAGAAGAAAATCCAGAACTCGTTCTGACGGTTTTCAAACGATTTCAAATTGGTGTCAGCGTTTGCACGAACACCAAACTGAAACTAACAATTTGCAATTATTTCTGCTCGAACGCTTATTTTCTGGTGCGCATGAGCCTGACAATTTCCAACTTAATCACAAACCTGCTCGAACAAACCTATAGTCTCATACTAAATTGGGGGTAACAGTGACTGATGCAAGAAGCATTTAGCAGGTTTATTTTACTACATTTCGAATTTATTGAAACACGTTTATGTTAATTGCATTTGGATTACAAATAAAAGAGAAAGACTATGTAGATACTTACATATTTAACGTAAGTTGTACAAGCTTCATAAGAGATTACTTACCAACCATTTCTGTCACAGAGATTAACGTTAAATAAATACTTACCTTCTCTTAAAGGTATGCTTTTCTGAATCTAAAGAAAATTTTCAATGAAATTACTAAAACTAAAAACTGATTTGTTAGAAAGATGGTTAATTAAGGACAAATCAATGGTAAAAAATTATTCGTTACATACATATCACTGAATATTTAAAAGTAAAGCTGTACTTTATCGGTAAGATTTGTATAGTGTGTTTGGACAATTTACCGATATTTGTCAGTTTTCTTTGAAAATTTGTATGCTTGTCTATTTTAAAAAGTTAGTTTCAAGTAAAATATTTCTATTTTCATGTGTTTTTGGTTTCTGTTATCTTACCTTACCTCGTAATCTTAAATGGAATATCACAAAGTTTATTTAACTTTTAAAATATTGGCGCAATTACACAGTTTATATAATTTGAACTATTTCCGTTTATTCGAAATATTTGGCAGTAGCTCTCCACAAAAAATATTTTTCACCGTTCAGGTGGCTCAAGCCAAACATATTTAAGAGTTGCACATAGAAAACCTTTAGCTTTCCATATCTGTAGAAAACTTGAATCCTGAATTTCGCAATCTCAAAATAGCTGAACGACAGCAGCCTTCATACGTAACGTAACGTCATCAAAAATGATCAGAGTTGTCATATGAGGTGAACAATCAAAATATTTAATTTCTCAAGGTCGTATTGTATTTGGGAACACATTTTTGAGTTCAATACAATAATAAGATCAATAGTATATGACAAACTACCTATTTGTTTTTATAAGATCTACGGAAGCGAAATTTATAAAATCACTGTCATTTAAATTCTGATAAACTGTAAACACACATTTGCTACAAACCAATATAGATACATAGATCTATAGTTACATAGATCTATAGTAGAAATACTGCAAAAATAAATTTTGGTAACAGAGTTAAGATTTTTTGTAAAAAAACCTATTTAAGATCTTACAAAGTATTTGACTAAAAAGCAAAAAATGTTTCAAAATTAGAAAAGGGTATAGGTACTAAATGTCTACGAAAAAAATCTAAAAATATTTAAATTACGCGCCATAAATTAAACCCGTTGTAATAATGTATTTATTAAATACATATATAGTTTTTGTTGTCATAGGTATATGTATATTCCCAGATCTGGGAATCTGCTCTAATTTCCCTATAAAATTGTACAGCGTACTGAATTAATTATTGCGTTATGAACACAGTCAATTCTTTTCATTTTTTTATTCTACTTTTTAACTCGTCGATTAAAGCCCAATTCATACATATAGGGTCGTGCATAGACCGTGCGCGGACCGTGTCGTGTTATTCTAAATCGCAAAAACGACTTTTCCATATAAATTATATGAAGAGGACACGGTCGCAGTCTAGTCGGTGCACAGTCCCATAGGTGTGAATTAGAAGCGGTCGCCTTCATATAAATTATATGCAAAAGTCGTTTTTGCGATTTAGATAACACGACACGGTCCGCGCACGGTCTATGCACGACCCTATATGTGTGAATTGGGCTTTAGTCGTCGAATGGCTATACAAAGTTTTTTGGATTCGATTCGAAATTTTAAATAATAATAAACACAATTTATTACAGCAACTATTCTAAACATATAACTTATAGCAGCTATTACTACTCGACAGTTAGAATAGAAGGAAATGCGATTATGCCGCGACTACTTAAAAATCAAATAATTTTGTAAATAATAAAATATAGTTTTATTTTCATACATTATATGTATGTACACTCTCTTTCTAAAGCGAACGAGTTCATATCAATAATACCTTCCAATGGACGTACTCTAGCCGTCGGGCGACCTTGGTTATAGCAATGCTGGGTAACCCAGGTCGCCCGACTGCTATAGTACGTCCATTGGAAGACGTTATTGATATGAACCCGTTGGCTGGGGGAGACATTACTTTAGAAAGAGAGTGTACATATGTATCTACCTACATATATATAATATATTTATCGTAGATTACACACATACTCTAGAAGTACAATAATGTTCAAGAAACTAAATAAACGGTACTGTGTTAAATATTGCATTACTTCGCATTTCATATAGGTATGTAGATATGATCCAGGATACACAGACACAGGTATGCCGGCACGCATGTTATGCATAAGTCCTTGCAAAGCATTAATTGTTAAATACATATCCCGCCTACAAAACCAGCGATTTTAACCTCTCTTGAAATAAATTTCAAATGTAATTTGCCTCGCACTGGCGTCATGCGCGCCTTTCACGATATTTAGTTTTGAAACTAACATACCTGTATCTGTCTATCCTGATTACACTTCAAATCTATGAAAGTTGTCGCCACTTGTCAAGTATGTATTCGTTTGGGAATATGGAACAATGTTGCCAAATCGTTTGTTTGTTCTTAATTTAAAGTATTTATACAAGGTATCACCAGGTTGCGCCACGTGACAGTTGATGTTATTCTGTATATTTCATTTTCTTATTTTTCACGCAATTTATTCATTTCGCTTCTAATTGAGATTATATTTTAGTAAGATACATATAAAATATTGAAGAATTTTTGTACAGAGCCGTTTTAGCTGTTTTCAACAAATTCTTTTTTTTCTTTCTTAATATTGCTTTATATTAAAAACACGCTCTGTACAAATTGAATACGGTAATTCAGGAATGCATAGAAAGAAGAAATTGTTTAAATTTTACTTTCTATCCAGGACATTTTGACAAATCTGATTAGCTTTATATCTATGCAACCAACGATACTCCAGTATGCTCTTAATGTTACAGATGATTTCAGATTTGATGGATGTTAACATTTTACTATGCCTTCAATATATTTGAGATCTGAATACCAACAATTTGAATAAAATTATCAATCAAGCTTGAATTAGTACTCCTACAATAATATGGAATTATATCGCTTGAACATTCGATTCTGTTCTCGCATCTATCCAAATTAGTTTTTGTAAATCATGGTCTTCTATAAATTCATAAAAATTCACGCTGTCCGCCTCTAACTTTTGCACTGTTGGCGATGACTAGGTACATATCTACGCTTTGAAGCTATTGTCAGTGTGTGTCCAGGAAGTTTGAAGAAGTCTTCAGGATAAATCCGGAATAAATCCTTTTGCGCGTTTGAATAAAGCGATGGCGTGATTATGAATAAGCTGAGAATATAATCATTTTGTCATAGATGCATTATTGGACATAATAAACACGTTTATAAATCTGAAATTGTTTTGTTGCTATTTTAGCTGCTTTCCTGTTTCCATTTATAGAGGCCTTACAGACAAACGAGATTTTCCAGAAACTTTTGAAGGCCTCTTATGGCTCGGGGGCCAGCTAAACATAGCTGGCTCCGCTACTAATAAACCACTAGATACAAATTTCTTTGTACTGTGGTAGTGTAACTTCTGCTTTTTTTTGTGAATTAATTGATATCTGTGCATTAAGTTTTTATGTATATATGTAATACATATGTGAGACACCGTATTTGACATTAGTTCTGCAAATGTGATATGGTTTCAGAGATGTTCCGCGTTACTATACAAATATTTTTCCCCTGTTCTAAACGTGTAAATATGAAAATGTACATATGTACATACATACATTAAATTTTAGAAGAGTTCGACTTTAAAATTATATATCTACCGGTACATTCATTAAACGCTGTACAAATGGGAGACAAATTGTACCGAAAGCTCCAAAATGAGTCACTGCAATTTGAAAACGTAAATATTGCTTTTCCTCGCCATAAATGAACTCATAAACACATCCGAACTTTTAATTTATTTGCATGCCCCAGCGGAAGCGCGTACATTCGATGGTGCACACGTTCTGACACAGATACAATAAATAATCTCGTATCACGAAAATAACCAACCATCCCATAGAAGGGGAGAAGGGAAAATACGGGAAACGATTGTCGCGCCCTCTGGTAATTACGCAACGAACATTACATTCAAATATTCAAATCAGGAATGTCCGCATTCGAATCAAATCACGACACCATTTTCTGTGTGACAGCCTTTAGGTCATGTTTCAACGATTAACCTCTCTCATTAGGCTATCATATCTTTGGGCGCCAAAGAATAATCTTTTACGAATATTTGAAGGAGGAAAATGTATCATTTAAATGCATTGGCCGACTGCATTTCGCCGTCGCGTCGGTAGAAATTAACAAGGCAGGAATGATTTTGCCTTGTCTCTTTATGGTAAATTCGGAATAGTATTGGCACTGAATATTTGGGAGGTGTATGCGGTTTGTAAAACAGATAGAATAATGCAAGAGATGTTGCATTCTTGCATGGAGGACGAATTATTTTTCTTTCTTTTCTTTTCATTTTTGTGATATCGGAACCGTTATTTCTGATACTTTTTACTGAATATACGAAAGTAAGTGTAGTAGATTGGAATTGGAACTTGCTACCTAAAAATAAAAATACTTACACGCAGGAATTTACATACATACATACTAAGAAGAGAACACCCGCAGGTGACACATTCCGATTACCATAAAACTTTACGGACTGAAATAGGTATCTTACAATAAGAAGTGCCGATTGTTTTTAGTGGTCCCATGGCCCGATTTTGGGACCCACCCCCTTCAAAGTTTGAGTAATTTTTATTAATATCTCCGAAATTATTAAAAATATTAAAATATACTTTTAACATAATTTGCAGCATATTACATGATCCAAGAGATGACGCCATCTATCTTCGCAAAAAGTTGATCACGCAGTACCGAGCCTCCTATACTCCCATTTTTTTAAATAACTTTCTTCTTCACCAAGAGTAGGTGTATTTGTGTAGAAAACGATTGTGTATAATGAAAAAAAAACAGCTTTTGAAATTGCTTAAGCCAAGTTTTCCAGACGTCGAAAAAGAGCACATTTACATGCGGAAACAATGATTCCACAACTTGAGATCCAAACATATTTGTGAACTCCTTTAATACTAAAAATAGTACTGAATAGCCATCTGCAGAAATATTTGACAAAATTGTGTAACTGTGGGCTGTAGAATTCAAAGACTGCACACTACAGTTTTCTGACCTTTTGGAGCTAAAGTATGACCAGAGTGTATTTCAAGATTAAATCCACTCTCATCAATGTCGGACACATTGCCTGTGTCAATGTTAGTAACATAGGATTTGATTTTATTAATAACATTTTCACTTACTAACCTTAGATGTTCCGTGTAGAACGTGTTACAAATATTATGTACCTTTCTAAAACGTTATATCAACCAATGTCCTGCTTTAAATTTTAATACCTAATTTCTTCTTTAGCTTCTAGCCCATCGTCAAGATCCATGTTATGAATTATTTTTCCATCGGCAACATTATTTTCAAATTTTCCAATTTATATAATTTCTGCATTTCTACGGAACGTTAGTGAAATTGAAAAATTGTTTTATATTTATTTATTATGTAAGTGACAGACCGTGAACACTTCATGCTGTTAGTCACGTAGTTAGATACACAAAAATAAATTGAATATCAATTATTATTAATAAAGACCGGATTATATGCAATGTGCATATTTTGCATATAATATGCATTTATCCCTTTTAATGCATATCTCAAGGTATTTTGCATATTAATGCATAATTTCTGTTTGAAATTAATCGGAGATAATCATTTTTATATAGTAGTCGATGAGACAACGGATAATGCTGGGCGTTACATAGCTCATCTTTTGATTGGAATCTTGAAGGATAATGTCTCTAACAGATCATATTTAATTTCTTCAAAACAGCTTATTTATTTATTTATTCAAGAAGGATTAAGTAATTTTTGTTTGCCTGAAGCAGTTCCTTTGGAGAAAACATTACTGCTAGTATCAGACGCAGCACCATATATGGTTCGAAGTGCTATAAATTTGAAGGTGTTCTATCCGAACCTACTTCATGTCACATGCCTTGCTCATGGTATCAATAGGGTTGCTGAAGAAATACGAAGCCAATTCCCTATGGTCAACGAATTAATTAGTAATGTGAAGAAAGTGTTTTTAAAGGCTCCGCTACGTATTCAGATGTACAAGGACCGACTGCCAGATAGACCACTTCCTCCTCGACCTGTAACCACAAGATGGGGGACATGGTTGAATGCTGCCATATTTTATGCTGATCATTTTGCAGAAATAAAAACCGTAGTTTCAGAGATTACGGATTCTTCTCAATGTGTTACGGAATCGCAAAGATTGTTCAACGAGAAACTACTGCCCCAGCAATTGTCATTCATTAAATGCAACTACGATTTTGTTCCAACAACTATTTTAGCATTGGAGAACACATCTTTGAGTTTAATAGAATCCGTTGAATATGTGGACACGTTTCAGCAATCATGTGCTAAAGTGCAGGGTAACATCGGACTTAACATACTTACTTAGACATAAATAAAAAATGTGAAAATGTGATTTCGAAAAATACGGGATACAGTATGTTAAAAGAAGCTGCTAACATACTAAAGGGTGATTTTAACGAAAGATGCAACTTAAGTGCGGAAACAATATGTAGACTAAAAAATGCACCAATAACTTCAGTAGATGTAGAAAGAACATTTTCAGTGTATAAACATATGTTCACAGATAAACGACATAATTTATTAGTAGAAAACTTTGAAAAATATCTAGTAATTAAGTGCTTTTATAATTATAAAAATTAATAATAATATATTAATCATATTTGTTCATATTTGGATGTATTTTGAGATCTTTTTAGACCTTTGTGCAATTTTAAATGCGTTAGCTTGTTACCTGCATTATAAAATATTATCTTAGTAAACCATATTTGTTTATAATAAACTTAAATTACATTTTTATTTGGAATTTTCAGTTGCATATTTGTTTGGTTTTTTGCATATTTTAATGTAAAAACGTGCATATATATGCGCATATTTATACGTTTTTTTCATGCATATAATCCGGTCTTTAATTATTAATTATGTATTATTAATATTTTAATATATTATACACCATCGTTTTCTAGACAAATATCACCTATATTGCGTAAATAACAAAGAAAATAATTGGGGGTACGTGGGATTCGCTGATTAACTTTTTGCGAAAATCGATGGTGTAATCGTAGGGATCATGTAATATGTTGCAAATTATGTTAAAGGAATCTTTTAATAGTTATTATAATTTTGGTGATATTAACAAAAATTGCTCAAACTTTGAAGGGATGTGCGGTCGAAAATTGGGCGATTAGGCCGCTAAAAATATACATACTTCTTATTTTAAGTTACTCTTTCAGCCTCTGAAGTTATAGCGAAATGGGAATGTGTCACTTGCTGGTGTTCCCTTGTAAATGGGATCGATAGTAGAGATACATAAGTAGAAACAGTAGAAAGTGTAGAATTTGAATATACATATTCAGAGTAGGTATAGTTTGGATTGATTCTAAATTAGTTTAAAAAACACTAGAGGAAGACAAACGATTCGTTTTTGTTCATCAATTAATATATTTCTTCCTTGTAAAAAGTTTTGTTGTAACGAAATTTCTAAGAAAACACATTTCATAAAGTATAAAACTATAAGGTGGAACCGTTAAATGTTGCCTGCGATAAAGCGTTAACCTGAAATAGAAAATTCAATGGGCAAGAGACATCTTTTGCCAAAATTATTGTTATTTACTTAAATAAATAAAAGAATTTTACTGCGTACGAGACCGGCATTCTGGGAGCAGCTATAGTAATGATGATGGTGCAGCACGTCCAGTCGTAAGCTGGTTCCATAATAGATTCCACCGGACAAAATGTTATTAAGTTAGGAATGTACTACCTCACTTTCGTACATTAGTTTGAAATGTTTAAATAATTTTTAAACGCGGACAATAAAAGCTTTTTATTTTATATGATTCCAAATACTTTTATGTTATCACATTCGGATTTAGCAAATTCAAGTAATATATCTGAAAGTTCTATTAAAAGTACATAGTAATTTGCTGTTCTCTGTAACATTTCGATTGTACTTTTACCTTTCCCATATGAACCACTTCTGCATAAGAGATAAGTATTGTAATGTTAATTTTGACCATAAAAGTAAGTTTAACAAATTTCAGCCAGATATAAACTTCAACGATGCAATTATAAGGGAACTTTCTTCGTGAATGATAGCGATAAACGTAATAATCGCAATAAGTTTAGCGACAAACCACTCCGGAACACACACAACTACGTTATATTTAAAATCCATATAACAGAACAACGATAACTACGCCAATAATCATGCAATTAAAGCTGTAATACGGTCACTGGAAAACTTTGAAGTACATCAGAAGTACAAAACATGCATCCACGGTACGTTAACGGGTCTCTCTGTTCCAAACAAAATTACATTAAGTCGTCGCGGATCCAATAAAATAACGAAAATTAGTCGTTCTTTGCGCGCGAGAGCTTAGAAGCAACTCCTGAACTCCAAAACTCGCGAGGATTCGTGTTATTACTTGCATGTTGAATGTCCTCGTTGCGATATGGATAATCCTCCAGTTACTTCTGCCTTGCTAATCACCCGTCTAGAGATAACCGGTACCAGACATATAATACCTCTTCTACTAGTCTTCGTTGTGCCACTATGTAGTGCTATTTACTGTCTAAGTATCTTTCCTGTGAATGTTATTGTAGTAGATGGCGGCTTCTCGAATCTTCTTCGTATTCTTCCTCAAAAACACAAATGAATTTTACTCTTGCTATACTGTCTTGCATTGGTATTTTATTTTTATTAATTTTTCTCCAGTATTGTCTCAACAGAAATCGTGTGCAAAAATGTTATAACATTTTGTTGTAGTAATTTGAATTGATAGACATAAAGGTAGTACATATTCTCTCTTAATGTTGCCTTATTGTTAGTCAAATATTTATATACAGCAGAATCGCGATATTGCAGTCATTTTGATAACATATATATAAGAGTTGTATAATGTGAACAAACTAATACTCGCTGACGTGAAGACATGTTTCGTCCCTTTGTATTTCACCTCATTTAACCATAAAACGGCATAGATGTATTATTCCATTCTTTATAGCTGTGCAAGTGGTCTGCTTATTTCGGGATTTGGTGTGTGTTGAATACAGATGTTAATTCTTGAACGAATTTGATTTCAAAACAAATTTTCATTGTCATCTGCAAAAACGAAGTGTTTGATACTAGGAAAATCTGTAAGTCAAATAGTTTCCGAATATTATTAGAGACTATTTTTTTATGAGCTTTTTTCAAGCTATGGTGGGTGTAACTACAGTTATTTCCAAGTTATATTGGTTTTCGGACTCCCACTCTAGTACTTGTTGTGTATACAGATAGCCTGAAGTTAAAGTTAATATACGACAACCGTATTACACACACTAGCGCACACATATTTACATATACGGGTATAAGTGGGGATAGTTAGTATAGATTCGTTGTCGCCTCTCGCTCAGTTTAGTATGCAAGGATTGATGTTGTTATGCACACGTTTGCTTTTAAGAATTGCCGCCGCTATTAGAACGTACGGCCTGATTATTTACTTTTGTAATTAATGTATGTATGCGCTAACATTGAACCGAAACAAATCTCTATTAAAAAATTAAATAAAATTTTCATATTAAAAACGAAATAATTCTATAATGAAATTTATGTACAAAATTTAACGTAGAAGGTGCTCAAAGGTCTGCCCCTCTTGTGTCAAATCCGATCATAAAAGCTATTTCGTACATTAGCTAGCATTTCAGGAGGAATGGTTTGTATGGCATTCAGAATTTGTTCTCTGAAGCCATCCAAATCAATCGCCCTATTTTCTTCAGTGGTATAGATTTTTGACTTTACATGTCCCCGCAGAAAAAAGTCACAGGGTGTAAAATCCGGAGAACGTGTGGGCCAACAAATGTCGACGTTCCGAACACCTATACGTCTTCCCGGAAAAATACCATTGAGGTACTCCCCCACAAGGCGGCAGTTGTGGGCGGGGCAGCCATCATGCTGGAACCAAACATCTTCGAATTTAACACCCGGTATTTCAGAAATTACCTGATTTTGCAAGAGATCGAGATACCTTTCTCCATTTAGCGTGCCATTCATAATGGTCCTACAATATTATCCCCTAAAATACCCGCCCAAACATTCAGTTTTTCGGGTATTGCGTGCGAGCGTTGTAGGTTCGGTGTGGATTTGTCCTAGCCCAACGACATGCTAGAGATGCTTTGACGACTCTGGTTATAGCAGGTTGTACATCTGAAGTATTTCAAACCTAGAAGCATTTAATAAAAGCGAGTACACACTCAAGAAGGGCTGCCATAAGTCTCTCATTCACATGCTAATACATGGATGACATTCTCGTACCACACCTTAGTGATATATTGCGCCTGTCCGTTCATTGCCTATTCGGCAATTTGAGTGGT
This sequence comes from Popillia japonica, assembly GCA_004785975.1. Taxonomy (NCBI): domain Eukaryota; kingdom Metazoa; phylum Arthropoda; class Insecta; order Coleoptera; family Scarabaeidae; genus Popillia; species Popillia japonica. The sequence continues at coordinate 23,184 of SMLS01073540.1, read as the reverse complement.
TTTTAACTTTCTAGAGGAGAGTTTTATCGTCTACCATACGTTGGTTTAGATTATCATTTTTATATTTTAGAGAAAACTGCAAGCATTATGTGCTACACAATAGCGATTTTTCGGAATGTGTAGTTACAATTTTATTCATAAACACCGGTTGATTATCCATAACTCCCAGCTTCGATGTTGGCTGTTTCTTGTTGTGACTGCTTTGCGTCCTGCTGCAGTCACCTAGCGTGTGCGTTTGTCTTGTACGAGAGATTTTGTTGCAGTGGGGCATACACCTCTAATCTATTGCTATTCTGCTATTCGATTGGCAAAGTATGGATCATACGTAAAGGCATGATTAGGTCTGCCAAATAATACTATTAGGTGTGAAATTTCTGGTATTTTCCTATAGATAAAAAAGGATGACGCAGATACGTGCAATGGGGCAAAATGCATCTGATGTACATTTTTTGTTAATAATATACTTTCGGTTTAACCGGAAATACCCTCAATTTTTTTAATTTAAACGGGGCACCCTGTATATTTTGCAGATTTTGTTATTATTTCGAATTCGTACATACTGGGTTTAGTGGAAATAATGAAATAATATGTAAAAACGAGAAATAACTCACTTTAGAATAAGTAAATTCATTTACTTTACAATAATGGGAATAATAATTTAAACAAAATTAATACAAATGTTTCATCCAATTAACAAATTCTGGAGTCACTCTCTCCAAGACTTCTCCACGTTTCACATTTATCAATAATTTTTTATCACAATTCCTGCAAGCATTTTGGTCGTGATTTTAGATAACCCCCAAGAGAAGAATATAACGGGCTAAGATCCGAAGAAAGAGCGGGCCACTCTATTAATCCTCTACGTCCAATCCATCTATTTGGAAAAAAATTCGCATTCAGAAAATCCCTTGCCCGTCTATCGTAGTGGGGAGGTGCTCCATCTTGTTGAAACCAAACATTACAATTTCGTTGTTCAGTAAATCCAAATATTTGTTACCATTCAAGTTTCCGTCTATAAAAAATGGGCCTATAAGCCTATTTTCGACAATTCCCATCCAAACATTCAACTGTGGATGCTGGGTAAGTGCTTCATGAATCCAATGAGGATTCTCATTTGACCAATACCTTGAGTTATGGCGATTAGCAGTTCCATTTAAACAAAAAGTTGTCTCATCGGGAAAAATCATCGTTTGACAATTCTTGAAGCAGTTGTATCTTATATGGATGATACTTTTCAATATCTTCCCTACAGAACGTCGACTTATATCGTGGTTTAGTGCTAAATTTGTGGTAGCAGTTTGATGTGATTCTTCTAAATCAATTGCAATGTATTGTTTAATAGTTTCGTTTGTTGGGGTTCGCGGTCTTCGCGGTAATGTCTTAGTTACTGTTGAACGTGATATGGGATTTCTTTCACGATGCGAATCATTAAAAATATGACATACTACTTCATAAGTTCTAACATGATCACCATAACCGATCATCATTAATATTTCAATACGATTTTTTTTCACTTAAATGAATCATTCCTAATTGTACACTTTACTTTTGCAAATTAGAATTTCACACTTTACCTGTATGTGTGATAGTAGTCGTTTATTTTTTACTATGCATGCAAACAACATCAATTTGTTTATCTAAATGGTTTTTTTCTCTAATGTAATAAACTCCAAGAAGGTTGATTAAAGTGCTATATTCCTCTTTTTTACAGATTTTTTACACTAAACCCAGTATGTACGAATTCGATATACTTTTAAAACCTGCAGAAATATGCAGGGTGTCCCATTTAAATTAAAAATTTTGAGGGTATTTCCGGTTAAACCGAAAGTATATTACTAACAAAAAATGTACGTCAGATGCATTTTGTCCTATTGCACTTACATGCAAAATTTCATAAATATCGTTTTTTTCGTTTAGAGGATATTTAATTGGTCCCAACCCTGTATATTTAATAGTAATATGTAGATTATGTGTAGCAGTAATATAATAAAATAGTCCAATTTGAAGATCAAGTTTATAGTAATATTAAAGAAATAGTAGGTCTTATTATCTCAAAAGCTTGTTTATCTCGGGAAAACAACCACAACAGCGAAAAAATAGCTATCATTAGCGTAACCGTCGCAATAAAATTTTCTAAGCTAAGGAAAATGCGAAACTGTCAGGTCGTCGTACGAATTTACAAATTGCACGGACATTCCTAGTTCCGAGATCCAGCTAGTGCTATAAGACCGATGGGATTGCTGGAACGGGACGAAGACAGCCATGGCATGTCCTGCGACCGATTGTGTAATTACAGGGCTTTGGATAGTTTCAGACGCTTCGGTCGCACGTTAAACTGGAAGCGTTCAACTTTAATAATACGTGTTATACGTTCCGTTTTCTCTTTTGTCCTGTTTCTGAATGAATTTTGCATGTGGGAAATTATTTCCCATTGCTGTAAGTATGGCGACCAAAAGTTGTGTAATTTTAGATTAGGATTCGGGGGCATAATCCGTTCTAAATGGAATTAAAGTATTTAGCAACGCGATATGCATACAGTTTCCGACTTAAAACTTTTGACCAAATCTTCGTATTCCGTTACTATCCAATGTAGTTGAAGATTTCGAGGGCACGACCATAAGAACACAAATATGTAGATAAATTATTACGGGAGATTAGAGCAGACAAATATCTGTGTCGTCTGACTCAGGAAACACAACCTAGTTTAATGTAATTTAAACACAGCTTCTGCGTAAATTTTAATGGAAAGAAGTTATACACAAAAATTAAAACGTATCTAAATAGTTTGATAAATTATTAATTCCATATGATAATGTAAATATTTCATTATAATACATTGCTAAAACCAATGATTAATATAATATTGAGTATAATAATGGTGTACCTCTTTGCAATGTGCTTGATTTATATGTGGTTCTTAATTATTTTGTTTGTGATTAGTTTCGTTAACAATAATCCTTACGAACGACCTTAAGAATTTTTAATAAGTTAGTCAAAATTAAGTACATTCTGCAATTTAGCCGAAACAGTGTTAAAAAAGTTTCTTATATCTTTTAACCTTCTTTTACATCTTTAATCATTTTGCTGTTGTCGTTACTAGAGGCGATAAAGTGCTCTATGTCCCGAAAGCGGACGATTTAGCACCTAAGAAAGTTAGTTGTTCTTGCAATACATCAGTCTATAAACCCACCAAATTTCTTTTATATCGGTCACCACCACTTGCCAGTATTTCCTTATAAGTAGGTATACAAGAAGCGGGTATTTTGTAAGGTTAAATAGCTTCTAATTTTCCTGTGACTAAAATCAAATCTTAAACCGCTATATGAAGAGAATAAGAGAAAAAAGTACTAAATGAATATTTTCCATGCATTTAGAGTTAAACGTGTGCAAGCGCTTACCGATGGATCTATTCAAATAGTTTTCCTTTTCTTGTCGCCAGGAGAGCAATTCTGGGTAAAAGGAAGTACGGAAGCGTTTTCCTAGTCGCTCTCTTCGAGAAATCCCTTAAGATTTTGGTACACTTGATATGCAACATGTTTGCATACTTACCGTTATTACGCTTCCACCAATTTCTGTTTGAACTCAATACGATTTTGTAAGGAAACGTCTGCGATCTACCATATATTTTAAATTATTTCTGTTCGTGTGTAGTTTCAATATGCAATCCTCTGTATATGTAAAATGTAACGAGGTACATACAAATGTAACTACTACAGGGAAGAAGTTAAGTGCCAACAAAAATATATGCAATTTGATGTTAATGGAAACAATAATTATACTTTTTATCAACCGTATACAGGATGTTCTAAAACGACAGAACAGAGAGTGTTCCTAGTAGTACGTGAAATAGTAAACGATAACATATCCCACTAAATAGGCGCTTATCAGCTCTTGTTTTATGACAGTTTCATTTGATGTTTTGTCCAATTTGTAACAATTACAATGGTTGCATGTTTTAATGCTGAAATGAGCGATAGGCTGTTCATATGCGGTTCATATCGGCCAGTCGCTGATAACATCCTCTTCACTGATGAAACTAGTTTTACTAAAAACGGAATGTTTAATTTCCACAATAATCATGTTTGGTATGACGAGAGTCCTCATGATACTGAATCTCTGGTTTATACAAGATGGCGCTCCACCGCACCCGTGCTGCTAGGGAACATCTTAACAATGAATTTTCTGGGAGATGGATAGGGCGAGGAGGTCTCAATACTTGGCCTCCAAGGTCTTCCGATTTAACCTCGTTGGATTTTAGTATTTGGGGCTCCCAATTGTACTTATAAGTTAGTTTCGAGGTGTCACGAAGATCAGCTTAATGGTACATGGCAAATTGCCGAAATATTTTTAAGGTATCTTTATAGGGCATTCGGTTTTTTAGAAAAAAAGCCAAAAGAATATTAATTTAACAGTTATAGTTTCCAAGTTTCATAAATTTGTGCATTTGTCTAGTCATAAAGAGCGACAAAAAAGCTAACAGTACCACAATCTACTCAGAAAATTCATCAAGAAGTCCAAGCTCCAACAATACCACAAACTGTTCAAATTTATTGTCAAATGCTTTTTACACATATATTTAAAATTTTCAAGATTTACATAATGTTTTAACAATTTCATTGAAGAATATGTGAATTTTTGGAGGTCACGATGTTTGTGTTCGTTTCAAAAATATCTTTTACCCTAAAAAATTCATTAACACACACATTACAGGTTAAGTTGTTAAAGTTTGGTTTGCACAATAATTTTATAAATAGATTTTGTGGTAGAAAAAAAGTAACAATTTTTCGGTTTTCAGTGTTTACTTAAATTTTGAGAAAGTAAATGTTTGTCAAGGCAACCTCTTTAGCTAAATGTGCTGGAAATGCTTGTTTGTTAGTAACTTTTTTGATATGTTGAAATGCCACTTCTTTAACAATTTTTTGGTCTTTTTAAATAGCTTATTTTCTTATGATTTCAAAAAGGTAACAAGAATGAAGATTTCAAACTGCTTCAAGCTTCAATATTCAATATGTATAACGTTTAGAATTAGAATAGTGTAAACGTATTAAAAAAATGTAAAACAAACACAAAAACACCAAGTAGCAGTAACTCTCATATAGAGTGTATGTATGTAGTGTTAAAGTGATGAGGCACTACGACTAAAATGATCTATTCTCGCTGTAGTTACAGCTGGCCAATTAGTCCGATTTCTTTTAAAAAGAGTAGCATGTCGGAAGACGGCAGATTAGGTAATTCTCCCTCATCAACTTCTTGTCCACCTAGGTGCAAGACGCTTGAGTTGCACAGTGCAGAGTAGTTTATGAGTAAATGAATAGTTGTTTCATTTTCTTCCTCACAAAATATACATTCGCCTCGTTCGTATTCCAAGCCTACTTAGGTGTTCATTCAGTTTGCAGCGGTCCGATAGGATCTCCATGTCAATATATGCCTATTAGTTTTGCTGAGTCTGCTCTTTTGGTTATACGTTCCCAGACCAGTTTTAGCTTGCCCCATACCGTGGAAATTCTCCAAGATATTTGGATTTTCTTTGCTCTACGTCACTTTCGAGCTTCTCCAGTATTACACTGCTACTTATTCTGAAAATGGGGCAAAGACAGGCAAAGGAGTTCCTAAAAGAAGAGAAGCCTGAATTCACTAGAGACCTACTAGATAAAGACAGGAAAACCGTCAAAATGTTAGTAGGTCTGTTGACAGGTTACCTTGTTTGTTTTACCTAGCTCATTTAGTTTGTCTAGACACTCCCAAACCATCTTGGAAGTGATCATATTGGAGTTCAATCTCCTGATGGGTACTGATTGGCTATCAGGCATTATGATAATCTCGTGCTTTTCGTAGCTTTTGTCAGTGTTGAAGTGGACGCATCTTCCAATACCGTGTATTTCCTGCTGATAAGTATTTGAGTACATCTCCAAGTTTTCGAAATATTTCGCTATTCCAGTTCCCTCTGCCGTTTTGGAACCATCGCTGCACCATTTGATGGAATTGCTATTGAGCTTCGAGATGGTGTCTGTGTCCCATTTGCTCTTGATACCAAGCTTTGTGATAAATCTTATCCCAAAACTGCACTTCCTTGTCAGCTCGTCCCGGGGCATGTCTGAAGTTTCCTCGCGCTTAGCAGGCTGACGCGTGTGCTTAACCAATCTTTGCCCGATCATTATGTATTTTGACTGTACTCTCTGCCATAGTGTGAATAAAGTTTAGTACCACTTCAATGACTGTTGTACACTTGGAGAGATTAACACTCGCAAGGGCCAGATTAGTTCTTTTGCTGCAAGCCATTGCTCCATAAGTGATCATTGGTCTCACTATTGCTGTATACATTGAAAGCAGTATTTTTGACCGGAATAAGGCCTAGATATTTCACCCCCTTCTTCCAATCTGTTACTATATACCTTATACGTTATATACAGATTTTCAAATTTTGATGCAAGTTTCTTTTAAAAAACTTCAAATATAAATAATAATGGATTCTACTACTACTGTCAAATTTTTAATTTACACGAAGCGATTTAAATTTAAAAATTGAATTTTTCGAGGCAAATTGTAGTCATTTATAGATATTAAATAAATTTCATTGTTGCTTATTTTTTGTAAATCAATAATAATTATTGTGATCACATCGAATGTGCTGTTAATAGATATTGTGCTTCTTATATGCATATGTACATATAAACTTTATTGTTTTGAGGTTTCTTCGAGCTTTGTAGTCAAAATTGTTTTCTAATATTCGTCTTCTTTTACAAACATCCTTTCTTAGCTATTTTCAGAATTAACATAATAAGTAGTTATATCTCAGAAGTTATTTAGTTTGAAGAAGGGGATATCAAACTTTCACGTAAGTAGGAAGAGTTATCGATCGCCTTACGGAAATTAGACGGTGATAGAGGAACGAAGACGACCAAGAATTCGGGTAAAACTTAGTTAACATCTGCATCACGTAACGTGTCAGAAATTTCCAACTATGATTACTAGGCAACATTCAGTATAAGAAATAACTTAAAAAATATTTAATAAATGGCGGACGAGAGAATCTTGGGCGAGTTTTTCTAAACTCTCTTATACTAGCATCGTTCTACTACTTCGTTTTCTTTGCTGCGCTGCGCCAATATTTCAGGCACGTCATCATACATAATACATGAAATTCTCAACGTAATTACCCCATAGTGGTTTTATCTTTCGATCTGGTAGAATGCCAACAAAAAAATGAACTATTAATTTTAGAAAATGGCTATTGTCGTTAAAACTGTAATTATTCTTGGTAATATTAAATATTAACATTTATGTAAAAAATTAAAATTGGAGTTTGCTAAATTGTTTTGATCAGAATCATAACCGAATATCTTACTTCCGGTCTTATATATGGCATTTATAGACCTTAAAACTGAATTTATATGTACCTATCTAACTTATGAATATGTATATAGTTAGTTACAAGTTAGTGGCAGTTAGTGGCATGAACTTGTTGGTGGTATCTACTACAGCTAATTTAAAAATGTTTGTTAATTTATTAAGTGAAATAAATTCTCTACTAGTTGGTTTTCAGACAACAACTATTTGATGTCAATATTCTGTGCAGTTGATCACACAAACATCATACAGTAGAGAATTATATAATATTTACAGAGTGTGGAAGATGTAAGCAAGAGGATTATGAGTTTATTAGAAGTATGTATCAATCACGTATTATCCTGTATAACGCAACATATTGTCTAGATAAGGAGCATTAGTTAATATTTTAAAACAAATCTATCTTTTTTTAGTTTTATTTTATTTTATACAAAAAATCTCTTACAAAATAGTTAGTTGATTTCAATTACGGGCAACTCCTCTGGTAAGGGCAGTTCCTCTGGTACGGGCAACTCCTCTGGCACGGGCAACTCCTCTGGTACGGGCAACTCCTCTAGCACGGGCAACTTCTCTGGAACACCATATACTGCAGCAGGTTTAGGAACTTCAGGAACGCCATAAACCAACGCTGCCTTTACCGGTTTTGACGGAATAACGGATGGCGGTATGTTGTATTGGTACTCCACCACAATAGGTTGTGTCTGTTTGGGAGCAGGTTCTGCAGGAATTAGTATATCTCCACAATCATCTGGGTTCATATTTACCCCTACAGGTTCTGGCAGTGGCAGACCATAGCTGTCATGAGGTTGTTGAGGCGGCTCGATGATATCAATCGCATTTGGTACACCATAGGCTGTATGCGGTTTTATTGGAATTTCTTGAGGATATGGATATAGCTCAACTAGAGGTCTGGTTTTAAGCGGGGTGTGATGTGTTGTAATATCGTATTTGTAATTGTTGATTATTACTGGAACACCATTATTGTAACGTTTCTCAGCTGGACAGGTTGCTATTATTATATAGAAAGCAATAAAGTATAAAATCTGTAAAGTAAATTGTTAGAAAATCTGTGTTACACTGCTGAATTGAGAATTACCTGATTCATTTTAATAGAGTGTAATATAAATTACTGTAGAGTGCAAGCTGCTAATGTTATACTATATGTTGTATTTTCACACTTGCTTTTATATATGTGTGAAGATCTATATCCTATTATTATCTACTTTGCTGGGGGCAAATATTTAGTTTGGGAATATCCCATGAATGGAATTAGAATGGATATTGCACGTATTTTTGACGCACTTGAGAAACAGTGATAATATGTAAGAGTAGTAGTAACGCTTTGTGGGGATTGCGGGATACGCTATTTGTACAAAATACTTATGTATGTACATACACGGCTAATGTTATATTTTATTTACAATTTTATGTAAGTATTGTAGTGTTTAATCATTAACTTTTTAAAATTTTGCAGACGGGTATAAAATTACATACAGCTTAATGGTGACATATTTACGTTTGTTTAAATAATTAAAAATTATAATCCACTGAGGAATCTTACTCTAATACTTAAAGAATCAATAACAATTTTCGCATACCCCGTGTCGTACTCTTGAAATGTACATATGTAGATATTTTATAAAAAAAAGATAGAAATCGAAAAAATCCTCAAAAAGAGGAATCTGCAAAGCACTTTTCTGCAACATTTTTGGGATACAAATCACTTTTTCAATTCAACACAGTCAGGCATAACAGTTCGGTTTGTACGTTTATATCCCAGGAATTTTCTAATTTCTAATAGGAAGCATACTACATTTGCAATTGTAAATACAATTATAACGTAGGCCAGCTTACTCAGCGCACTTCGTTTTGTTTGCCATTACTGACATCTTTTATCAATGGCATAATAAACAAACATAGACTGTATCTGGTATTTTCAACTGAGACTTAGAAGGTTTTATGTAATGTGTAACAAGAAACTTGGTGTGGTATTTCATATAAAAATTTATTTAAACATCAAATACTTTTTTCATTTATACTTATAAATTGTGTAGTCGATGTTTGTATATATTAGATATTATTTTTTAAACCAGTAATAATATGTAGCTGTTAGATCAGGAAAGACTATCATTAGCTATAATTCGGCAAATTGGTCCAAAACTCTACTGATGCATTAGCAATTGGTATATGAGTTATAAATACCTCTCAAACATCAGTTGACTTCTGTTAAAATTTGAACAAGTTGCGTCATTTAGTTTGTGTTTGACAGCCATTGCTAGCAGACTACCGTGTGATTTGAGGAGAAAATGGAAAATGGTTTCCGTGTGCCCATTAAGCATTACTTTTTGCGGAAAAAAACTCAAACCAAGACTAAGGTTTATAAGTATTATGGGAACTCTGCACCGTCAATTTCTATGGTAAAAAAGTAGATTACTGAATTTCGTAGTGGCCGTACGAGCACGGAATATACCAAACGTTCTGGACGCCCAGTTGAGGTCTCTAAATTCACGAGTCTCCGATCGGAGATTGAAAGTGCGAGAGATTGTGGAAGCCATAGACATATCACATGGCTCAGTGGTTTCAATTTTGAATGATCACTTGGGTATAAGAAAGCTTTCCGCAAGATGGGCACCAGGTTTGCTCATAACCGACCACAAACGCAATCGTGTGACAACTTCACATGAGTGTTTGGCATTGTGTAACCGCAATATGCGTAAGTTTTTGCGTCGTTTCGTAGCAGTGGAAGAAACATGGATCCACCACAACATACCAGAGACAAAACAGCAGTCAAAACAGTGGGTTTCTCGGGGTGAATCAACGCCAAGGAAGACCAAGGTGAGTTTGTCAGCCAATAAAGTCATGGCGGCCGTTTTTTGAGAGGCACACGGTATAATCCACATTAATGGCGAGTATTATGTTTATTAACTTATTGGGTCAATTTAATGAGGATTTGAAAAAAAACCACCAGATTTCGTCAAGAAAAAAGTTCTTTTCCACCAAGATAACGCATAGGTCCACACATATGCAGCTTCCATTGCAAAAATCCATGAATTAAGCTATAAATTGCTTCCTTGTTTACCCTATTCTCCGAGTGACTATTTCTTGTTTCCAAACTTGAAGAAATGGCTCGGCGGAAAGATATTTGACTCCAACGATGAAATCATCTCACAAACATATACCTATTTTGATGACCTCGGCAAATCTTTTGGAATAGATAAAAACATTGGAGAAACGTCGGACAAAGTGTATAGATCTCAAAGGAGACTATGTTGAAAAATAAAATGATTTTTTATCCAAAAACTTGTGTTTCATTCGAAAAATTGCGGACATATTGACTCGCCTTGAATTACCTTCGACTCAAATGTAACTCAGTTTTAACCAAAGTTATTGAGATTTCCTATCGTCGAAGTTTTATATTTTTGGTAAACCATGTCAACCAAGTTATTATTTAAATTAAACAATTTCCAAATATTGACCTAGACTCGGCATCTTGTGGGTACAATTTTGGAACCACACAAATTCTACTACACACGCTTAGAGTGACCAGCTCGTGCTGACGTTTTTGTAGTATGTTTTTAGACGGTTGTCAAAAGGATGGCGGCTACGGACCAACATTGTTCCTGGAAAACATAATATAAAATTTGAGCCGTTAGTGGATTCTGCTCATTTACACATTAAAATATGATTGATTATATAGTTTGTGAAGGAACTAAAAAAAGAAAGGTACTTAAAGAATACCTTTAATGCGAAGGCTCGCTGAGGAAGATTTGCTGGTCGACATGTTACGAAACTGGTTAGATCATCAGTGTATATACTGATCATTTAAAAAGATGTTGGCTTAGAATAAGGTATCTTTAAAAATCTCTGACTATTTTTGAAATAGTTTCTTATATAATAACATAGTAGTGGTATAGGGTGCTCACAGGATTTCCGTTGCAAGTCAGATTGCTGGGCTTTGGGTAGAATGTGGCTCGATTTTCTCTTGAAGTCATCGACATAAACTGATGTAGTTTCGCTGCATTGCAATCGGAAGACCATTTTTATCAGCTAAATGGCTTTTACCTATATTAGGAAGTGTTCAGATAATTATCTTTCAAACGATTACATATATGTATATGTATGTGTATAGCTGTATGTTTGTATGTATATCTATGCAGAAAATGTTCAGCCGTATCTATTTTAGGAGTAGTGTAGAGATTTCAATTTCGAAACGTCTAGTATGTATAATTATAAACTCATAAAGAAAACATATTAACGAAATTTTATGTCACTTCGATCAAGATAAGGGTACTTAAATATTATAAATGTATACATTTAGAAAAACCTAGGAAACGGATGTAAAACCGGCTTTATTGTTGACTAGTTGTTTAATTATACCAACTATTTATCTAGGATTGTTGTCATAAGTATTATGCGATGATTCTTTTATCAAAGTTCTTAATTATAAACATCAAAATCGAATATTTCCAGAAAAGATTATTTTTATTGGAATTTATTTCAATTTATAATTGTGTAGAACATTTGTAATCCTTTTTTAATGTGCGTAACTAACGACAATTACGTCTGCTCAGCGTTCACAGTTCGCAGTCAGTACTTATTCGGAAAGCGGACCAAAATAATGAGACGTTAATATGATTGCTTCCACATCAGCCTCTGAATAATTCAGCAAATTACGTTTACACATACACACAGGCATCTCTCTAGTAGGTACTGCGTACGGCTAGATATTTTGGAGAAAACTTAATCTGAGGTAAACCTCACGTTTTGTTCTTGTAATGGTAACGTGTTACTGCCGTCGCCTTTCTCTTCGTCAAAATTAATGATATGCAAATGACATTTCTGTTGGCGTACGAAATTTTGCGAGGGGGCTAAGTCGTCACAATTTGCTTCTGTGCCGTTGCAACATTTTCTCTGTATTGAATAATTTCATTTAAACTTCGCAATTGTTCCTAATTCTTATCTTTATATAAAACTTGTGCAACTAAGAAAGATAATAGAATTAAGAAACCGTAACGTATTCCGTTTCAGGTTAGTGTAACAGAAAATAGTTTACGAGGAAATACTAAAACGGGCTACTTCTTAATGGCTATTGATTTAATTAAGAGGATTTTGATTTGTAATTGTGTTCTCAATGTGAATGCATAAAGTAGAAAAAAAAAGAACAAAAAAGATTTTTTTAGCCGTTGTAATATTAGCACAAAGAGATAAATAAAATGTAATCCCTCCTTATTGTGGAAAGTTCTTTTACATACGTCTGGGTAAATACGGACGGTGGTTATATAAGACAATTTTGAAATTTATCGTAAAAGTAGATTATCTTTATTATTGTTATTATTTATTTATTGAATTTGTTTTACTGATAAAACATACACTACGCAGACGTGTAGTTTGTGTATTTAAATGTTGGGAAAGATGTATTGAATTGCATGAATTAATTAGTTTCGATGTGGTATAGTTATTTACAAATATACCTATAGATTTAGCATTAACGAGTATAGATAAAAAATGGAATTTAATAAACTATTATCAAAATTTACCAAAAAAATGAGTTTGTGTCGGTTACAAAAGTTTGCTTAAATTCTACCTATTTTCAATACAACGACAAAATATACAAAACACTGTTTTGGAACTGTAATGAGTTCTTTATTATCTGCTGCAATAGCAAATTTAGTAATGGAGGATCTTGAGCAAGGTTCTTTAATTGATTGATTTAATTGATGATGTTATACACACATTTAATTCCTATTAGGATAGCTAAAATTTACATTGAAAAAGAAAATCAAAATTCAATAAGTTTTTTAGATGTTAAGATAATATATGTATAATAAGACGAGCATAAAAACAAATTAGTACATAAAATACACTAGCAGTACTAGACACTTTACTATAGGTTTCAAACACTTTGGTAACTTTAGAAAAAGCGCAATTAAAAGTGTAATTGACTAAGCTATTAAATTAGCACATCCTGAATTTACAAAAGAGAATTTAAGAAAAGTTAGATGAATATTAGACAAAAATAGTTATCGCAAAGAATTTGATGAAAAATTAATAAAAAAAGCGAATACATAATATATACAATACAGGCACTAAACTAAATGGTAAAATATATCATACAATCCCATACATCATCGACTGAAGTGACAAAATCAAAAGCGAATTTAAAAATCAGATATACATATTACATATACACCTAATAACACAATTAATTACAAATTTATATAACTAAGAACAAAGATAATCCAAATATGTCTAAATTAGACTGCAAAAACCATAATAAATGTTACGTAGGTCAAACTAGACAATATTAAAAAAAACGCCTTTATATTCATCAGTATACTATATCACATAACACAATCGCGGTAACTGCTATGTGCAAACATTCTAAGAATTACGATATAAGTTTGATTTTGAAAATGTTACGATTAAAAAAAAAGAAAATAGTTATTAAAGGGGATTAATAAATGAAATGATATGCATACATTAAAAAAGAAAATAACGCGGTCAAACAGAACCGATATTGAACATTTAAGTATTATTTGTAATAATTAATCACACCTGAATTTTATTAAATTATGCTCTTGACTAGGTTTTCTGGCCATGTTTTTCTCTAGTCCTTGAACAGAATTGTTAGAGCTTAACAAAAATGCATTGATATAAGGATGATTGTTCTTATGATTATAAATTTACAATTGGTAAATATTATATAATTGAAATGTCTTATCTGTAGTTAATTTGTAAAAGATATCATTGACGAGGCGGAATATCTTCCTTGAAACCATCACAGCTATTGCAGTTTATTAAAGCCCTTGGACTGAACGGGGAGCTATACCTGGGGACAAATACCAACAACGTATAGCGCATGTAGGGAGGCACAATAGATAAATACTTAAGAGTTAGAAAAATACATGTACTGTTTGTTAAAAGAACACATATATATGACGAAGCAACATTTTCTTCAAACGGGCCAAGAGAACCGCCAAAATTGTCGTTATTGGGCAACCAGAAAGCCTCATTGCTTCTAGGAATATCATATGGAAAATCTTCAAAAGTTAATGTGGTGGGGTATAGTTGCCGGAAGAGTTTTAGGTCCTTAGTTCTTTGAAAAGACTGTCACTGGTGCAAAATACTTAGAGTTTCTGCAAAATGAACTCATCCTTACTAAGTTTATATACGGACTTCGAAGAACCCGATTAATTCCAACGCAATCTTCTTTTTCAACAAGATGCATCGCCATCTTATGCTTTATCTTACGTGGTTATTTCGATTAAACATTTCCAAACCGCTTATGGACCGGTTATGCAGGAGAGAGATAAAGGAGTGGCTCCCAACATCGTCTGAATTAACCCAATTAATTTCTTAGCTGCCTTATCTATTGCCAGCCAGTCATTTAAAGGTCCTCAATTCGAACATTTAATTTAAATACATATTTTTTAGTTTTGCGATATTTTTTTCAATTTTTTTATGTAACCAATATTTGCCCTATCGTATGTAAAAAATCTGTTCTTTCTAATACTATAACAAAACAATGCGAGTTTTCATTTTAAAAAGTAGAAATGACATTTTATCTGATATATCTTGTATATTTTATTTTTATATTAAGGGTGTTGGGTACAAAAAAAATAACTTGTTTATTACTGATTCTTTCATGTGCAATAGAATGTAAACATGTTTCTAGTATGTTTCAAGGAATAAAAGAGAAATGTAAAACGAAAAATAATGACTAGGAGATGACTTAAACGAGTTAAAAAAGTCAACATCTTGTGTCAATCCCAGAGCCATTGACAATGGTCTGATGGAAGTGAGATTTTAAATATTAATGTATAAGATATACTTTTACGTCTTGATAAAGCTATTTAATCAAAGAAAAAATTATTATGAAAATAAAAGCAGCACTGAAAGTCACATTAACGTAACCGCACTTTTCAAAACGCTTTATTTACATAAATAAGTTATTTTTTGATTAAATAGCTTCATAAAGACGTAGAAGTATATCTTATACATCAATACTTAAAATCTTACTTCCATCGGACCATTGCTAATGGTTCTGGAATTGACATAAGATGTTGACTTTTTTAACTCGTAAGTCATCCTAGAGTCATTATTTTTCGTTTTACACTTTTCTTTTAGTCCTTGTAATATACTAAAAATACGTTTATATTATATTGCACATGAAGAAATCAGTAATAAAAAAGCAATTTTTTTTTGTACGCAACAACCTTAAATTTTCTAAACCAAAAATAAAGATAAACGTGTGTGACTCCTCTTTTAATTTTTATACAATTTAACCCCTAATTAACGAATGCAGTTAATAATACCTTGAAGTTATTATTATTTTCGATTTATCATTTAAAATTTCTGTATAGCACATTTCTGACAATAGTTAACCTTGCATTTTAGCTATTTTTCAAATTAAAATGATTGCAAATTATTAGGTCTTTGCAGAAAGAACTTAATAGAATTAATACAAAGACAATTAGAAGTAAAAGCAAGCAATTAAGAAATGCTTCTAAAATGGTATTCATTCTTTATATAGAGAAAATTAAGGAACTTCAAAGTCTAATGTTAAACGTAGGTACTAGGAACAGAATAACTTGCGGAAGAAACTATTTGTACTACAGAATTTTTGGATCGCCCATAACGCGAAAAACAGTCTTGGAAGCAGTTCAAAATATCCTTTATTACGTTGGCAAACACAGAAGCGACACATAAAGTTTGTATAGAAGCATAATTAAATATGTACTATTGTTGCAGCAAGGTGTATGTTTTCTATTATTACACTGCTAATTAACGTTTCAAACTGCATTTCGTCTCCCAGCAATCAGACTATAGAATTTATGTTTTTATTTTCATACCGATTTCAATAGTTTAACCGTATATACTATTGTAATTGCAACAACAAAAACAGAAATACAATTCATACATTTTTCGTATTAGGCCTAAATCTTGCTCACTTATGTGAAAAGTTATTGCAATTTCTACAGTTGTATACAATGGTGGCACCAAGATTCAATTAAGAAAACTGTTTTTAGTCTGATACTTGAAAACTTACGTTAGTTTGAAATAATTCGAACTCATCTATCTACGAAAATATGTATACTAAAAATAGTAGTAAAAATCAAAAAGGGCAACCATCTGTTGTTAAAATGTAATAACTGCACAATATGATGAGTATTTGATTTATGTTAATAGAAAAATCTATTTAAAATGAACTTGTACTTTTTCTTTTGTTGTGGTGCGAGTTACAACAATATGCCCAGCTGTTTGCTTCAAATTTTAATATCTATTGTAGAAAGTCAAATTTTAAATGTCGCACACAACTTTGAGGAGGTCTGTGGAACATGATTGGATGATTTTGTCTAGTCCCTACTTTGAATTGAGATCGGGATATCATACTTACCGGTGTTCCCATATTATATGAAATGATGCTGAAATTCGTATTCTTCATTGATACATTACCGTTAAAAGTTACACATATACCGGTGCATGCAGGGAATGACCAAAAGTAGTTATCTGACATCGCAGATAGACGCTTGTTTCGGAGTAGAAAATAGTCAGTGTTATCTCTTGGCTAAAGCCGAGTGGGAAACGCGCTTTCCATTTTGCATATTGCCAAGAGCTTCACTCTAGTTCTATGGCTTCCCGTCGCAAAGCTTGCTGTTAGTTAAACAGTTCTCCAGTATAGATAACGTACACCAACGAATATCGTAAACGTTTTTATATATCGATGTGCATGTTTTAGTTCTGTTAAAACTTTGTGGTATTACATCTAATCGATAAATTTGCATTAAGTGTTATATATAGTCAGAATTAATAAATAAGGGGATTACAAGCATATAGAGGATCGTCACGTTTTACTCATTAAAAGCTCTTCTAAAACGGTTGATTTTTATTGCAGCTTTAATATTCTCTAGGAAAAAGTACTAAAATACTTTAAACTTATTAGATTGATTAACTAATATTTGGTTAGTTTAAGAATATTTTATCGATTTAAATAAAAACAATACTAGATTATGATTGTTTAAAACAACTGATGTAAATGACTTAAATGACTATACAAACATTATTGACATATGTTTGATGGATGGACTTGTGAAAGGAAATTTGTCACTTCTTAAAAGATTCTGCAGTGTAACATTTTTCATATTGTTGATAGACAAACTTTTCAAAGTGTAAATATCTGGAAGATTCCACCTTCTCAAATTTATAGCATTTTCCAGTATTCCTTATTACACTTT
Source organism: Popillia japonica (assembly GCA_004785975.1). NCBI lineage: Eukaryota > Metazoa > Arthropoda > Insecta > Coleoptera > Scarabaeidae > Popillia > Popillia japonica. The sequence continues at coordinate 5,602 of SMLS01073540.1, read as the reverse complement.
GATACTGCCCCTTTCTGTAATCTTTGTCCGTCCAGGTCAAGCATTTTGTTTTTTGCTCGGTGAGATAAGGCCCTATTCTTCTAATCTTTCACTACTTTTATTAGCTCCTGCTTACTCCCCCCCCCCCCCGTCCTCTCCCTCCCTCCCCCCGACAACTAAGGCATTTGCAAAGGTCAGACACTATGTTTCTTGTGGTAGATTAGACCTTCCCTGTTAAGTTCCGTTGTACTCAACGTATTTTCTAGAACTAGGCTATATACGAGGGGTGGCTGAAAAGTAATGCACACTTGCTTATAACTCGAGAATTTAATGAGATATTAGAACAATTCTTTAGCTATAAAATGACACGTAGTCGCCATATCGCTTCACACAGCGCTCCCATCGCTGAACCCATTTTTCAAATCCGTTCCTAAAGAATTCTTCCGGTTGTTGTCGTATTCAACTGCGTACAGTGGCCTTCACTTCTTCATTATTGGCGTATCGGTTTCCTACACGGAGTCAAATCCGGGGAGTATGGAGGATGAATAAGAACATCAAATTGCAGGCGCTCCAACGCTTCTTGAGTGGCGTGTGACGTGTGCAGTCTTGCATTGTCATGGTGCAGTAAAACTCGGTCACTGGTGCATCGTATTCGTCGAACACGCTTCCGTAATGTCTGTAACGTCTGAATGTAGCGTTCTGAATTTACAATACACCCTTTTTCGAGGTATCCTATCATCACAGCTTCTCGAACTTCCCAGAAAACAGTGCGCATAACCCTGTTCGCTGAAGGCGTGGTTTTGAATTCTTTAGGCTTTGGTGAATTGCGATATCGATACTCCAAACTCTGCCTTTTTTCTTCGGGGTCGTAATGATGAATCCGACTTTCGTCTCCAGTCACAATTTTGAAAAGAAAATCGTCTCTTTCGCGTCGATATCCTTCCAAAAGTTGTTCACAAGGTTCTTTTCGTTGATGTTTAATTTCTGCTGTAACCATACGCGGTACCCAGCGTACACAAATTTCTTCATAGCCCAACTTTTGAATAACGAAGCCTGCTCTTTCTTTCGATATTCCAAAAGCATCCGCAATTCGTTGTTGAGTGATTCTGCGATCACTTTCAATGAGATTGTCGACGCGAGAACAATACTCATCATCGCTGGCAGAAATTGGTCGTCCACTGCGTTGTTCTTCGAAAATATTCAATTGACCCGGCTCGGAATTCTTACTTTTTATGGCTCACCTATTCACAGTACTTCTGGCAACTGTCTCAGCTCCATAAACATCTTGTAAACGCCGATAAATCTCCGTAGGCGTAATGTTTTCCGCCGTCAAAAATTTAATCACTGCACGTTGTTTGAAGCACGTGCACATATCAGGTGTTCGGCTTGCCATTGTAACCACGTATGAACGCTTAACCGTTCAACCAATAGTTACGAAACTTGGAACGTATGGAGGGGCAGGTTGTGGCTATCGACTGAGCATGCGCGCATATCCGTATTATACTTTGTTTCCCCGTTACGCGCAAGTGCGCATTACTTTTCACCTCTTGTAATATCGGAATACCTGTAGTTGTAGAAAATTTTCAAATGTCCATAGGAATTCTAACATAGTTCAATATGTTGCACCGTATCATGTTACATAATGCTGTTGCCTCAAAGCCTTTGGATTTGGCGAGTCCATTAACTTACAACCTATGCTACCGCCCAATATAAATGCTTCTGATGTGTTTTTTTGAAGGCCGCACAACATTTTTATTATACTATGATAAAATCATGACTATAACAATAAGCCATACCCATATTGGAAAAATAAACGATTTTACATATGTGGGAAGCGTCATGGAAGAGAAAGGCAGCCGTCACAAAGATATACAAACCAGAATAAGCAAGGCGCTCAAAGATAATTCAAACATCACAAAAGGAAAAAGACGCAGAGGTCGTCCCTATACAACCTGGAAAAGAAATACGTAATCACAAGACGACCGAATAAACAGAACCTGGAACTAACTGAAGGTAATAGTGCAAAAAGGATTGAAACGAATAATGGATACAATATGCGAACGAAAAGTATAGTGTATAGTATAGTGTGTAGCATTAGGCTGACGACCTAACCTTCCTTCCAATTGCCACTAACATCCTCGGTTTACCAATATTCCTCGAGGAGGAAAAGGGATCTACTACTACGATACCTATCAAATTTTTGATAGACATATTGTTTTGGCTTGAATAGAAGAAATCATCGGAACAATTGAAAGTACAACGCGACATAAAAGCCGATTTAATGATAAGTGTAGTAGTGGTGGCAATATGTATATTGTTTTTCAAAACAGAGGCTTTATTATTAGAATTTAGTACATTTAGTAATATGTTAGTAGTAATGTTATAATAAACAAATAGTAACATAAATAAAGCGACGCAGATAGAACAAGATTATTTCTTTAATATATAGAATGTCTTGCGATTTGAAAAAAATCTAATAATAGGCATTGATCCGGATCAGTACAAATAGGTCTTACAGTTACATTTATTGTATTATCCTTTTAAAGTTTTGGTTTTCAACTTTGCCACTTGAACTGTGATTATATTTTCGATATTCCGGAATGTAACTTAAAAGTTTGGTAATCAATAATTCGCTCTTTTCTGTTATGACTAGATTTGCTCTTTCTTCTTTTTCGAATGTCCTCAATTTTGAGCGTGGGTTTAGATCATCTTATTAAAACTCTTCTCTTCAGCTCCTTCGTATAAGTTTGATCAAGAGAATTATTTACTTTGCTAAGCTTCAGGAAAAATGTGCAAGGACATGGAACAGCCTGTATATTTAGGTATTAATGAGGAAGGGTGGATTCCAGCTTCTTGTGTTAATGGTTCTCTGTGTAAATTAGGGCGGAGAAAGCATATGATATGAAAATAGATACATGGGTGATAAGATCTCTGCTGATCTATAAGCGCGTACAGTATGTACCTATATATCTGAAAGATAGAAAAATTGTAATTTCTAAAAAATTCAGAAGGAAAACATAACTGGAAAAATTCCGGAACTTAGTCACGTATTCAAAAGTATCCTGTACATATGAATAAATTAACTCAAATTGATACTATTAAATGGTTAAACATTACTAACTTTCAAGTTAAATTTACTGTATCAGCGTAGAGCATACTAATATAAACTTATACCAAATTACCATTACAAGTCATCCGTGGAGATTAGCACAATGTATAATAGGAATTTTTGTAGCCGGGTTATAATTTGCACAGCACATACGACCGCAATACCGACTTAAACCTCATTCGCATATGTAAATAGCGCCAAGCGTATAATTCGAAACTTTCTGATAACGTGATGTGCCCAAAAGTTTCAGAACAAATGTTAGGGTCAAATTTTATATCGCATTAGGTCCCATTATCTGACATTATTAAACTTAAATGAAATGTCAGGCCTATCCAATTCGAAAATTAACTCTGACATCCGCAAAAATAATTTGTATCTACCCTATCATATAATTACTCGCTGCGATTTCCATATTTAGATGTCTTGGGAAATTAAAATCGATATCTTGTACATCCGCGAACCGGCGTTATCTCGTTTTATACGTCCCTGCATGCACATAAATGGTATGCAAGTCTACAAGTATAAGATTTACAATAAAGACGAAACAATAGTTGTTTAAAAATATTTTTAGTATGCACGCAACATAAACCAATCAAAACACACCCATAAGCGTGCATAATCGGGGCTTTATCGCACGGCGTGCGTATAAAGGTTGCTTGGTAACAGCCAATCCCAAGCGTTTAATAGTCCAGTGAAATGTCAGGAAATGTCAAATGACATATAGGTACATGTCACTCGATAATATGTATTGGAATTATTGATTATTGATTTGAATTATTATTTGGACTTTGCAGGTATTAAGCTTAATTCAGCTTCAGCAGCTAGTTTTTGAATTTCTGTCGACATTATTAATGCAACAGTGATGTCTAATAATTAAGGGATATGTCAAATGACATAATATAGAGACACATCTTACTCGATAAAATGTATTGACATTATTGATTTGATTTCTTCTAGTTAAAATTATTGTTGCATTTATACTAAAAATATGGTATGACACAGTGCATAATTAGCTTTTAAAGTACTCGTAACGTTAAAGGCACTTCGCGTCGTGGCTTTAAACTCGTTACTCGTGCTTTAAAAGCTTGATTATGCACTAGTATCATAATTAGAGCTGAGGATGTTTGCGGTACGGCACGACCGTATATAGTGCATATGCACCTGCGTATAAACACGATGCAGCTAAACACTTTAGTTAGTCGTGAACCAGCAATGTGATCGTGTGTTGCGTTGAGCTCTATTTAATAAGTATGACGGACGTGCCCAAGCCAAGAAAGCGTCCATTGTATAACGACGTGAAGAAATTTATCCGAGACTTTTCCGATTTGTATTATAATGGAGCAAAAGTGGTTTGTAAATTATGCGATAAACAGTTACTTGTGCGTGTGTTACATCCGTAGATGTCGAGCGGTCTTTTTCAAAATATAAAAACATTTATTCATCACGGCGTACATCGCTCAGCACTACAAATATGGAAACGTATCTAATGCTACAAACTTACTATCAGTCTTATCCACTTGGCGCTATGCAATAAAAGTCGTAAATAAGGTAAGTGTGTTATTTATATACAGTACACATAACTGCCATACCTAAGTGATATAAATAGCGAATGCATGTAAAGCAATAAAATCGCGCATGCATCTCCGATCGAAACAAGGTCATAATATTCGTGCGTTTACCTGAATACTATCCTGGCATATCGCAGCAATCCCCCAGCTCTAGTCATAATATACTATTATTGTTTAAAAATATTTAATCTTAAAAGCTTTTGAATTGTCCTAATATAGGAAAACTTAGAAACAAAATGCGCAAATATTTTTTATATTTTCCTAACAAAATTGAAAAGACAAAATATATTCGTAATGATATTGATTTACCAGAAAAGTCTCCATTTGCGTGGTTATAATATTTTCCATCTACTAGAAACTACCTGTATACATAGCTAATAATTCAAGACTACTATCCAAAATGTTAGCAATATTTGTCTGTTAGTGATATGATTGATAAAGGTAAAATTCACTCTACCACTTTATTACCCTCACTAAACGAATCTGTGATCTCAACAAAACTATGTCATTACAAGATCCGCCCAGACAATATTTCTGGAAAGTATTGCCGGAAAGTGCTAGGAAGTTTTGGAATGTGATGGAATGTCGTAAAGATTAGTGCTGTGGAATGCAAGTGCCCTGATGAGCGGCTTACTTTCGTAAAAACAGCCACTCTCTATCTATGTATTTTGATTTCCAAAATATTCGTATTTTTCGTACTATTCTTCCAATCGTAATCACTCGGTATATAATAGAAGCGTATTGAAAATAAAAACTAATTTTAGTGGCAACTGTAACTCTTCCACTCTTTTAGTTTGAGTGATATTTCCGTTTAAATTCTAGTTTACTCGAATGTTTCACGTTTCTACCGTTTTTCTATACTTTTTACAACTCTGAATCACTTTCTGCAACATTCCAACACATTTTACAACTTTTGGCCACCTTTCACCATATTCCGTTCCAACAC
>SMLS01073539.1:0-16871 GCA_004785975.1 Popillia japonica | reverse complement strand
TACATTTTCAAAAATAGTAAAATATCTCGAAAACAGGTTGAGTTAAGTATTGGGTATACAACAGTAAGTGACCTTTATTTAGCTCGCAGTATCAAAATATGCTCTAATATACAGGGAGTTCCATTTAAATTTTCATAACTTTGGTACGAAACTGTATATTTCCAAATAATTTTAAAATGTACTCCTAATGAACCTACACAACCTTTAGTAAAAAGATTTTTAAAATACTTATATATATATATATATATATATGTATATATATATATATATAATATAAACCGACGGGAATGTGGTGCGCCATCCTGTATATTAATTAAGTATAATATTAAGTATTTATGTTTGAAATTACTTTTGAAAAAAACTTTAGCAAATATGTTCATACTCTACAAATATAAACTGGTTTGTGGACCTTAAGAGAAGATCAGATATAAAAGGTGAATACTGCTTTGGTCGATTAATTTTTACGATTACCCCAAAAATATGTATTATGTTCATGACAGAATAGCACAAGATTGACGAATAGTCCCTCAGTATGGTACAGAAGCATTACAGATTTTCTACGAATGTTAGTTTCATATTTCTTAGAACACTTTGCGTATAAGTTGACTTCAGTCAATATATTTTTATAATGTTTAGTTAATATAGGTACCTACTGAAAATTTTCAACCAAGCACAATTTTTCTGCCAAATATTTTAATTAATCCCACCCCCTTGACTATCTAGACTTATCGACATTAGACATACCTTTTGCTAAAAATCATAAAATTTGTTACAAAGCGAACTTTGTTCTATTTTTCCTGAAGTAACTTTTTGCTTCACAAAATTTAACATAGACAGACGTAGACGTAGACGTATTGTCAAAATGACGGAAATTGGGATGGTTACTAAAATGTCATTTACAAAGATATATTTCAAGAATACCGCAGGTAACAAGTTTCAAGTACATGAACGGGACTCTCTGCATTTTCTTAAAAGTGAACTGTAGCAATACTTACCAAGAGATTTAAAGGCTTCATCACTGCTATCATGCTGCCTTCGTCGTTGTTTCTTGTTTTTTGTGAGGTTAGCTAGGTATCGAAATGTTTTAACTCTTCCCAAAGAGCATTCCGTTGTCTTCATTTCTGGAAGTCTACAGCCTTTTCTTAGAAGAATTGATTCAAATTGAGACATGTGATACTTCAATGCATTCTGCAGGAATAAATATTCACTGCGATAGCTTTGGAAGATATCTATGAAAGCTTCGTAATTAATGCTTAATAATTCTATAGCAGTAATACTGACAATTGAGCCAAATATTCTGATTCTATGCAAAGTTTCAATAACGGCTAGTATATCCCCTCTCTTCAAAATAATCTTAGCTTCACGTTCCGCGTCTCCAGGTAACATAGAATTCATTTCACAATATCCTCGGAGTATAATATAAAGATTATGTGACATGACATTAACATTTTGGACATAAGTATCAGGAGGCAAAATAATAACTTCTGCTTGTAAAGATAACTTGTTAAGTAACTCTTCCGGCAAATCCTTTAGTAAAGGAACTAATTTAAAGCAACTTATAAAACGTTCGTTAATTATTTCTGTGCGGATCTCGCGTGAGGCTTCGGATAGAATTCCACGTTTGCCTTGAATTTCTGCTCCTTCGTTAAACAGCCAGTTAAATTCTAATATTTTCAAAAGGCGTTGTTTCAATTCTTTATGTACAAATCTTCGCTTCATAATAACTTTGAACATTGTTATTTCATCTTGATGCTGATATGTGTCTTTGAAAAACAAAGCGGTGGAGGCTGTTAGTTCGGTAAATGTAAAACTTACCAACATGTAAGACAAGATATAGACCGGAATACTCATGTAAATATCTGATATTGAAAAGAAGACATAATCACTTAAATTGATACTTAGTACACTTGATATACTAAATGAAAGTGCATGTGTAAAATTATTTGTAGTTGTTACGTTCCTCAAATATCTGTTGCGGAGAAACCAATTTGTAGTTATGCATTTTTTATTGAAACATGAAGTAGCGTAAAAAATGCATGCACACCAATACACGGAGACTATTGACACCGCTAAATATTTAATACCCCGTACGTATATACTATCAATAGTTAGATCTTTCTCCTTCTCCGATATTAATTTGAATATCTCTGCAAATCTTAGTAGTCTTAATATTGACGACAAACGTACCAATTGTGATCTTATGTTCAGAAACACCAGAATATAGTATAGAGGGAAAGCTGAGATTATATCCAAAATGAAACTATTTTGCTTAAATTGATACTGTATTATGTCTCGGGGTCTTACTAAGGTGATTGTATTACTGACCTTCACGGCGGTAGATAATTTTAAATAAATATCTAGCCAGTACAACATATCTATTATCACCATTAGTCGTAACAATCTACTAGATATAGCGCTCAAGAAGAACATGACATATGGCAAGATAAGAATTTGAATAACTGCAGCAGCTGTTATCAAATAGTTTAGAAAACGTTTGAAGCTTGAATCTGGATCCATAACAAATGGACATTCTGTGCTTAAGCATATCATTTTCCTTTTTAAACCCATAGAATCGGTAATGACAAGCGTATTTAAGTAATTAGACGAGAAAGATCTGTCTATTTTGCTCCAATCAATATCTTGCTTTCTGCCTTTACTCTGAAAAGACGATATGGCTTTCCATTGATTCTTCAATTTCATAACGGTTGTCGCTTTTTCGCTACCTTCTACAGCTATATCGTATTTGGGTACTTCGTCGCTTGTCGCCCATTTTGCGTACTGTATTCTTTTGCGGTAAAGCATATTTATATTTTTTGTGACATCACGAAATTCGAGTAGCATTCTATAAAACGAAACCAGATTCAAAGTTTGCACCTCACAGTATGTACTGCATTTAATGCTAACTTTGCTTGTGTGTATATGCAGAGCCGCTATTTCCCCAAGTAGAGTGCCGCTTGATAACGATAAAAATGGCGATTCATGATCTTCTTCGGTCAATAGCTGTAACAAAATTCAGAAGTAGTAATTACTGCTTGCAAGATACATAAATCGTCTTACGTAGAATAACAAAAAATACACACTTCATTGTATTGACGAAAGGCTACAATATTTACACAATATTTTTGTTGAGTGCGGTAGTATGTTTTAATCTAGGTAATCTTTGATATTCAGGTTGCATAGTGAAAACTTATGCATCAGCTCCTGAATGCCATGTATGTACATACAGTGTGGTCATAAAGTTTGGAACCAAGCTTATAACCGCATTATTTTACATTTTTAGGAAAAACGCTCGGACAGGTAAATTTTCTTTTTTAAAACGCCATCTTTTGACATACAATTTTTTTCTATGGCGTCATTGGTTTTTAGAGTGATGACGTTATCAACCCTTTTTTTAAATGGCAACTATATTATTTTTTTATCGTTTTTGGTAGATCTCTATATCCTCCAAATAGTGATATAAAACAATTGGTATGTTGCATCACATTTTTTTTAATAATATAAATTTAGAAAAAAATAAGAAAATTTTATTTTTGCACAAAATTAAAATTAAATTAAAAAAATACATCTGAACTTAAATTTATTGTAACAGTTAACGTAAATTTTCAAAATGGGCCCCGCCAACCAACTGACACTGTCCCAGCCGAGTGTAAACACTTCGTATACTCGCCTCAATTATGTCTGGGGATATTTGTGTAATTTCTACGCGAATTCGTTGTTTTAAATCTTCTAAATTGTTCGGTTTGTTAGAATACACTTTCGATTTGAAATAACCCCACAAAAAAAGTTAAAGTTTATTTCACACTTCTGTCTTATGTGACGACTTAAATATTCTTCTTGAACAAAGCGGATCGTAAAAAACACATGTACACAAGTTACTATGCAAAAATTTACAAAAACAAAAACGCCCTTTTTTGCAAGATATTTCTTTGACATTCTTTCTTCTTTTTATACAAATTATGTACAACAATAATATCTTGAACTTATTTCTATGGCGACAACATTGTTGAATTATTTACTTCTATTTTTGACGTTAAATTTGTTAGACATTGCGTAAAAATTGTTCATTTTCGCTAATATAAAAAATGACACATTTATCTGAGCGAGAAAGAATCGAAATTTTAATTATGGTTGGATATGGGGACAGACAAAGAAAACATGCAGAAGCATGCGAATTGTTTAACCATGAACATCCTGATAGACCTCCAATTGCCAGGTCTACGGTGACAAAACTAGTTGGAAAGTTTACGGAAGCTGGATCCGTAAAAGATCGACCACGGCAAGGTAGATCTCAAGTAGGAGAAGATGTGAAATTGAATGTGCTTCTAGAAGCAGAATAAAGGCATCATGTTTCTACCAGACAACTTGCGTTAGCCAATCAGGTGGCTCACTCATTTGTCGTCAACTTATTTAAAAAAGAACACTATCATCCTTACAAAGTTCAACTTGTACAGGAATTACATGAGGATGACGAAGATCATCGACTGCAGTTCTGTGAAGACGTAATGTTACGTTGTGACCAATATGCAAATTTCTTGGAAAACATCGTCTTCTCTGATGAAGCTACGTTCTGCCTAAATGGATCTGTTCACCGCCATAATTGCAGATATTGGTCGCAGATCAATCCGCATTGGACTCAAGCGTGTCATAATCAGCGCTGAGGAAAAGTTAACGTATGGGTTGGAATGATTGGATGACGCATTTTAGGACCATATTTTTTTTGAAGGAAATTTGACTGCTGTGCAATATTTAGAATTTTTAAGATTTTAACTGGTTCCAATGCTCGCTGTTATTTTCCCAAATCACGAGGATGGTGATGTACCCCATCCAAATATTTGGTTTCAACAAGATGGGGCACCTCCCATGGTGTAGAGGTTCGCCACTATCTTGACGAATATTTCCTAATAAATGGATTGGACGGAGAGGCGCAATAGAATGGCCACCTCGTTCTCCTGACCTGACTCCGTAGACTTTTTTTTGTGGGGTTATTTGAAATCGAAAGTGTATTTTAACAAACCGAAGAATTTAGAAGATTTAAAACAACGAATTCGCGTAGAAATTACACAAATATCCCCAGATATAATTGAGGCGAATATACGAAGTGTTTACACTCGGCTGGGACAGTGTCAGTTGGTTGGTGGGGTCCATTTTGAAAATTTACGTTAACTGTTACAATAAGTTTAAGTTCAGATGTATTTTCTTTTATTTAATTTTAATTTTGTACAAAAATAAAATTTTCTTATTTTTTTTCTAAATTTATATTATTTAAAAAAAATTGTGATGCAACATACCAATTGTTTTATATCACTATTTGGAGGATATAGAGATCTACCAAAAACGATAAAAAAATAATATGGTTGCCATTTAAAAAAAGGGTTGATAACGTCATCACTCTAAAAACCAATGACGTCATAGAAAAAAATTGTATGTCAGAAGATGGCGTTTTAAAAATGAAAATTTACCTGTCCGAGCGTTTTTCCTAAAAATGTAAAATAATGCGGTTATAAGCTTGGTTCCAAACTTTATGACCACACTGTATATTTGTAGCATACAATGACAAAAGATGTTATAAAAACCTGTTATTATTATATTTACATTAGTTGGGATACAAATAGAACAAACCCAACAATGGTATCCACGTCGTGCTACGTGTTGAAAATGCTCGGTACATTAAATCAATTGACGCAGGAATCTCAGGTGCATCTATGAGACTATTATAAATTTTAAACAAACATCCCATGTCCGCACATACTTTTCGAATATTTAGGGTCGCGAGGTTAAATTCAACTAGTGAAGCTACGTAACTGCAACTGCGTATATTGTACAGTGCTTTCATTTAATACCAAAACCCATGTGAGCTCTTTTACATATGCAACCCATTTAACACAACATTATGGTAATATTGAAAAATAAAATTCCCGTCGAAATTTTCATTTACATATTGACAATTAGAATAGAATAGAAGGGTTAGGTTTATATTCTAAATAATCACAACTAACAATGGAACCTTGCAAACTGTAAACCGCAGATTTTGATGAAACTTCGTCAGTTACTGGACTCCATGGAGCTCAAGGACACTTTCCGTTGCTGCGGAACTTCAACTTTAGGGGGTGTAATTCACCCTTGCAATTTCACTTTTTTCTGAATAACTTTTAAACAGTAAGAGATAGAAAAAGAGTTTCCATGGCGTACTTGTATCGTTTAGTCAGCCCTTTCGACTAGTATACATATTTATATACAGGCTGTTTAAATAAACGCGAAATTACGTATGTTCTGCTTATTTTTTCGAATTTTAGAAATCAGATAATCTATACAAGGATAATTTTAGAAATTATAAAGGGTGTAGGGATATTCCGCCCGACAACAGACAGAAAGCAATAGATCACATAGTAAACTAATTGCTTGCTTCTACCACTTTTGGAGAGATGTGATTAGCCAACGTCTCACTTGCACATTCTTCCAATTCGTCTTCATCATGATAGTGAGAATCTTCAAAAAGCATTGAAAACATCAATATTGGCTACAACATGCACAACAAAAGCGGCCTGGCCACATCTTCAGCATATGGGTGAAATATTTTTATCATCGAGCGAAAACGCATATGTCACTGGATTTTGCCTGGTCTGGATTCTATATAACTGCTTTTGAACAAGGAATATAGAAGTAGGTTTCAATATCTTGAAGAGAACAGTTGGTTGTAGAGCAATGACTGTAATTTGATTATTGTATTGCGTTGATGTAAATTAAGGTCAATGTTTGCAAGCAAAACTTGATCGGAAACCAGTTTGACAAATCCCTTCCATCCACGAAAGCCGTATACACGTCAAGCGATTGCGTCAGTCCAGTTGTTTTCTTGGGAATCGTAAGAAGAGATGTTTGTTTATCTGCTGATATAGATCTTTGTAAAGTTCGAGGACAGTGACCACCTCCAAAATCTAGTAGTAAAGTTGTTGATGTTTCGCTAGGAAGTCGGTTAGAGTTCTCACCGCATCATGCAATTCTATTTCGCTGGGATTATTTTGTGTTACTTGCTTTTCATTATAATTATATGAAAGTATTAGCTGGTAAATAATATTTACTCGATTGATATGAATCATTCGAACATTATCACATATAACCATTTAGCCCTTGGTATAAGTTTAAACTGATTTTCGACATAGAATGCAGCCACATAACAGCATACAGAGTATCTACTTAGAATAAGAAAATATGCTAAAATTTATATTGTTGTGGACACCCTGTATATCCTTTAAAATTACCCTTATATAGATTATCACACAAAAGGCATTCTAACCGATTTTTAGAATTCGAAAAAATAAGCACAAAATACGCCATTCTGCGTTTATTAGAGCATCCTGTATATAAATATCTATACCAATCGAAAGGGCTGACTAAACGGTACAAGTCCGCCGTTGAAACTAGTTTTCTATCCTTTACTGTTTAAAAGTAACTCAGAATAAACCAAATTTGGGCCAAATTGCAAGGGTGAATTAAGCCCCCTAAAGTTGAAGTTCCGCAACAACGGAAAGCGTCCTCGAGTGACACTCCATGCAGTCTACTAACTGACACACTTTCATCAAAATCTGTGATTCACAGTTCGCGAGGTTTCCTTGAAAGAAATGTCGAAATATTTTACCAAATAAAATACAATGGACCAGCAGTAAAATTAACCAATAAGCACATATATGAAATAAATCTGAATAATGCGTAATTTAAGAGATACGACATGAGACAACTAAAAAGCAATCGCCTAATAACAGAGTAATGAGAGGAAACGACTAAGAAAATTACGCAGCAGCTCCGCACACTGTAACGCGAACGCACACGATGCAATGTAAATGTTATATTGAGGATTCCAAATAATACTAGCGCAATTAAGTATGCTGTAAACGTATGCATGCCAAGAAATTATAGAGCTCATATTTGTGAAAGACTTCGTCTAACATATAATGAAACTCGGAGATGGAAAAAGATTTGATCGTAGTAAAATCGATATGGCGACTGAACAGTAGTTTGCTGTCAAAAATCACACCTAAATGTTTAATATGAGTTCCCAACAAGTAGGGATAATTACAAAGTATTGGGTTCCCGGAAAACAAGATATATTTACATTTATTGTAGTTTAAAAATAATTTATTTCTAATACAGTACTCATGTAGGCGTGATAAATCTAATTGTGCATACATAGGTTAAATTGATGGGATAATGTATTGTATTTCATAAAAGATTTTCAGATCATCGGCGTACAGTAATAAACTTGGAATATTGAATACAAGGGGAAAAAAAGGTATCATTAGTGTACATAATAAAACGGAATGGGCCGAACTGAAAGCACTGAGCACTTTCCGAAGTAAGAGAAATAAAGTCAGAGACAAAACCGTTCAACTTAACTGGCCTGTTGGAAATGTATGACTTCTACCCAATTCTTTAGTTTAATCACCATAACATTGTGATTAATTTTGACCAAGGTCCTACAAAAGTCAGCGGATTCGATTTGTATGCGATTATCCAAACGTTTGCTGTTTATGTTTGATATATTTACTACCTACTTTACATATATATTTTTTTCTTTAGCAAAAGTATTACTCTTAAAGTTACAATAAACATGTTTATTTACTACAAAGTTTTGCTTATTGAAAATGATATGTTCAAGTTTTTTAGAGAAAGTTTCAGAATTTTATCGTCTTCCTCTACAGGGTACTTCGAGTAACCTGCTAGTTATAAGTTTTATATGTTCCAGTAACAATAACTTAGTATGTAGTCGTACATTTAGGATCAGTGTTTACGAAGCGAAATGTAAGAATGAGAATTAAACACTTGTATAAGCATTGCATAATGTTCCACAAAGACTAATATTGGCAAGTTCAACCTATGTATTTTGTTTCAAACAGAGCACACGGTCTATGTATGGCACCACATCCTGAAAGCAACAAATTTTCAATAGTATAAAATTACGTTGTTTGATAGTAGTTTGTAACTTTTCCTGGTACAAAAATGTAGTAGCTAGGAGACAAACTACTCTGTAGATAATACAGTGACGACAAACGTGAGTACAGTAAAATATATCTTTCGTTTGTAGCAATGCAAAATAGGAGAAGCTACCGCTACTCTACTACCGTAGCTAGGTGGTACCCCACATAATAAAAAAAAACTTAGTAATTACTATTATAATTTTAAGATTTAACTATACATTATGTCCAAGATAAGAATGTCTGTCATGGAGAGCTTGAAAACAGTAATAGATACAGCGGTTGTTAAAAGGAAAAAAGTTTGACGATTGAATGACAAATAATATGCATCATCAAAGATTAAAATATTTTATCAACTGACGAAGATATTCCGGAAAGACTGATATTTTGCGAAATGGTTTTTACGTTCTTCTGTACTTATTCGAACAAATGTTTTAATGATAATTGCACTGCATTAGAGCTACTTTTTCTGTTCTACAAGGTCGGGTTCTCAAATTAAATAAAAAATCCAACGTTTCGTCTTTAAGTCACCATCAACTTAATTTTTTTAAATACGGACCTTACTTATGAAAATGAGAGATTTTGAAACCTACATACAACGGTGTACTGCATGTTATAATTTTATGACGTTTTAGATGCGTATCAGTATTTAAAAAAAATTGTCAGGTACGGCACTGTATTTAATACGAAGGTGTTAAATCACAACCCTAAAGGTAAAAAAACCCAAAGATTTTATTGCCGCCATTTTTGTTGGTTACAGTAATATGTAAAAACCATTTTGCAAAATGTCAGTTTTTCCGAATATCTTCGAAAGTCGTTAAAATTTTTAAATTTGAGAAATTATAAGATAGCAAATACAGCATTAAGTTAATGAATGATGACGGTGATTGGATGCAACGAGCATACGAACAATTTTTTGCAATGTATCCAGACTACCAACTTAATTATCGTAATACTTTACGCCACTCTACAAGAATTGTTGAAAGGTTTTGAGCATTGGTAATATAGCTAAAGGTAAATCGTCTGGTCGTCCAACAGTTGCTACACCTGATGGTGTAGGTAACAGTATTAATCAAGTTTTTGAGGAAAATCCTCACATTTCTCTACGTCATTTATCTCAACAAATAGAAATACTCCGATCAATAGTTAATATATCCTTTCAACCGTTCCTATATTTTTTAATTCAATCCCCATTGCATCCAGTGTTTGGGTGGTAATGTCGAGAGAAAGAATTATTGTTCCGATATTCTTTCAAGAAACAATTACTGCTCAATGATACCAAACCATTATTTTACCATTTATAAATCAACTACATGATATAAAATTAACTAATGGTTATTTTCAACGGGATTCAGCTACAGCACACATTACACAAATAACAATGCATTATGTACAGTAATTCTTCCAAGATTGTTTGATTATGTAGTGTAGGTTTGTGGCCGGTAGATCTCCAGATTTTACGCCGCTAGATTTCTTTTTGTTCCCTTATTTAAAAACTCTATATATCGGACCAAATATACAATTTGCAGTAGCTACGAAACGCTATTGAGAATGCAATATCCAATATAGGACCTGAGATGTTACGTAATTTATTTAACAATATATCACGACGAGTTCAGTAGAAAGTCGACACTGAGCATAGTCTTTGAATAATTTTGTTTTAATCGTTCAAAATATACCTTTAAAAAATTTGCGTCATCATTTTGTACAGATATTACTGCTGTAGTAAACAACCATTATTCGTATGATACAAACGACATAACCTAGAAAGTTATGCAACGCATAACCAAGCTACTGCCAAAGCAAATATTTACACCAATCATTTATAGCCGCTTGGCATATCACAAAGGAAATGGACAACATAGTATCTTTAATTTGGTGGTGTGTTCACAAAATTGTTGCATTATGATTTATAATTAATAATTTTAATAGTTTTGATTGATTCGAAACAATTATCCTGGCAAAATTATTAAAATGTTGTATGTGGGTTAAATTTTAGCTTTTCCAGTTTTATATTTTATCGCAAATTTAGATATCTTGTTAGAAGGTGTCTCTAATAGATTTTACAACAATAGGCAGATACTATGTACGAACACCTTGATGACATGGCATGGAAGATTATGTGATACATATGTATACAGGGTGTCCGCGAAATACAGAGCATGCTTTAAGGGATGATAGCTACAACGATTTAGAAACAAAAACATATAATACACCTTGGGTCTATCTGTAAGCGTAAACGAGAAAAGAAATTATTTCTCATGTCACAAACTTCGACGCATACTGTACACCGGCAGCTGATCAGTGCAAGATTTACGACGATTACAGGCGTGTGTTCTTGAAAATGGGCAACACATCGAGCCTTTTCTGTAATACATTTTCTCCTATCTCTCAAAAAAGTCCTTTTTAGGACCACCAATTTATCACAAATAAAAGAAAAGAACTCAATTTTGTAGTAGCCTTTACGAAAGAGCTTACAGTGCCATAACATAATTGCAGTAATTACACTGATTTCATTCAATGCGACTTTCCCTCAACTTAAATTTTCATTTACCGATCGGAGGCTGCTATTAAATACGCCCTTTTCACTCTAACTTCAACATAACATCGATTTTATTGTCATAACATTATTAAAAAAACCGCAAAGGTACCTTTATTTTAAAATATATGGCCATTGACTTCGTACGATACAAGTTCAAGGTCGTATAAACAGATGATGCTTGGCCTGCATCTGCCCTTCTAACTGCATACGGGTACAGTATGGCGGAAGACAAATGACACCACGTTTCAATTTCAAAGTATGAAATAATTCGTTTTCATCGCTGTTTTCAGTTATTTTCAACCCTAAATTTTTGATATGGTTTTTTGGTTATTTAAGAAGCAATATGGATGAGTTTTCTTGTACAGTTTGACCAAATAAGGTTTTTTAGAAATAATTTTTTTCTCGTTTACGCTTACAGATAGACCCAAGGTGTATTATATGTTTTTGTTTCTACATCGTTGTAGCTATCATCCCTTAAAAGGATGCTTTGTATATCGCGGACACCCTGCATAGTACTTCAGTATCTCTTTCCAATAAATTATAATATATGTAACTGCCTATTTCCTAGAAACTGAACAGCAGTGGTTATTTTTATATTTATAAGTACAACAGTATTAATTTTTGATTTCTACTAAATCCACTTTCTTCAATAATTTCTTTACATTAGCAAGCAAGAATAAAGATTTTGAAGCTATTTAGGAACTGCTTAACGAGATATCTAACTAGTAGCAACTGTACATCAAAAAATTACCTGTATTATACCCGTTACCACGTACACCATTTTGGATTTGGGTTCTCCAGCTTTGAAGATACAATCTCCTGGTAAATGGAATTCATTATCCATACAAAGACTAAGAGATCGTTTGAAAGATATATCCGTATTACAGAAGAATGTTGAGTGTCTAAGGAACTCCCAAAATATATCAACCATAATTTCTTTTCTGAGCGAAATTGGTAGCAGTGAGAATATCTTTGGCATGTCATTAATTCCTGAACGTTTTTCCCAATAGAGTTTGTAATATTCGACTGTGCGTTTTTTGACACTTCTGTTAACTTTCCAATCGTCTAGTAAATACATAATTTTTTTCATTCGTCTGGTGAATTCAAATTGATGCCTATATCGTTGCAGAAATACTGCAGTGAGTTCTGCGTAGAAAAGCATCATGTGAAAACCGAAGCCGGTAATCATAATTAACATGACCGTTATATTTTCATACGTATTAGTTCCAATTACTACACCTGCAAGCAAATAACTTTAGATGCAGCATATGATGAACAAAAATGTGCATTGAAAATATATAAATAACTATATGTCGTTTTTAAATTATCAGTTTGTCTATATTGGTCAATCAATCTCAAGAAGAAAAAAAGAAAGCAATACCATCACATTAAAGTAAAGGTATTTTATAAAAAAACAATCCATTGTCAAACATTTACACAGCTACAAATTATACCACAGACGTAAGTCAATTAACGTCAATTAACACACATACAGTGAAAATGAGAGAGTACACTTTATTTTGTGCTTTGAAGGAAACCTGATCATAATTTATTTCACTGAATCCATGCGATGGAAATCTGCCAAAAAACTTGTTTTAATTAGACTAATTTAGACGACACAAAAAAATTGAAATAATTTACAATAATATAGTTATATTACCTATCCAATTATGAGTAAACAGCCCAAGTACTACATGAGATGTTACAAACATATTTTCCCAAGGATCTGTCCTATTGAACGTGTAATTTGTTAAGAATTTGCTCCAGTTAACTTTTACGTTGATTTTAAAAACTTCCCAAAGCACAGTGAAGGCGGCAGTTATAATAAGAAAGTAAAAACTGTGGTCAAACACAATGTAAGGTAAATGATCAATTCCGACTTCTGCCTTCTTATCTTTGAAGTAAAGTATTCCATATATTATTCGTAATAAGCCTTTTGAATTCAAAAATCGAAATCCATATGCTACTTTCGTTGTACTTTCCCATTTGTATGCATTTAATAGTTGTACGATTTCTACAAGAGGCAAAAGGCTCAAAACGCTCACTACTATGACAAAAGTAGATGCTTTACTGTGAAAACGCGTTTTTCTGTGCTCAGCCATGTTTCTGGGGGAAAATGGTGTTAATGGCGTAACTACATAAAATTTACTTAATGGTTTAGATATAGTCACCTGTGAGAGATAATGGCAATTGTATTTATTGCATATACACTTTCGAAGAAATAAAATGGCACTGTTAGAACGACGACATCTTCTCTATCAAACGTTAATTGGAACAAAATTAGTAAAGTGTTGGCAACTATGGTACTCACAAGAAATATTTGCCAATATTTGTTAAAAGGCAGAAATATTATATTCTTCCAAGTTTGTTCCGCACGTGCCGCATCTTCACTAATTTCTGGTGCAGTAATTGGTTTTATAGATACGGCAGGATAACTAATCTTGCGAGACATGTTTAGAAACGTTTATTTGAATTGCAAGAACTTTAGTATCAGTGTCAATAATGTATCTGACAAATGTATGGCAGATTATTATCTTGTTCAAATTATCAGAGCTTACTATTAATATGATACCTATGTGTAGGTTCAAATGTAACTGAATATGAAATATTTTAAAATTGAGTGAAATGAAAATATGTATTATCAAAACATATTTTTAATCTAGATTTTGATCAGGTTATTAATGTACACTTTCTTTAAATGCAATACCTTAAGTGTTTTTACAATTTCGAAAAGTTTGCATGTATTTTCCCTGTGTCCTGTATATAATACAATTATATCTGGTTCGCTGTTTGTGCCTTTTGATAGTAGGCAACCTCTAATTAATATCATTTCTGTTATTGACTTCGTAGTATTTTATTCTGTAGTGTGACAGATATGTGACTGGTGTAACTAATGCGCTTAATTTGACTTTTTATACCAAAACAAGAACTATTTCTAGAAGCTGCTATACCTTATAAATTAGAAATATTAAGATGATTCTTCTTTCCAACGCATACCTGTGAGATTATCGTGAAATAAGGGATATACTTACTTTAAATTATTATAACTTTTTAACAAATTAGGTTAATAACTGTAGTATAAGGATGATGTATTTGCATATACAGGGTTTTCCACGTAACCCGTTCGTTTGAAGTTTTCTGTGTTAACGTCTTAGGACAGTTCTGAAAATGTGTAGCGCGTAATGTTGCTACCTGGTGAGTTAAAATAAAATGTTTACACTCATGAACCACGTCCGGTTATACCGGAAATTATAACCAACTTTAATATTTCAAATCGAATGTCATATTTTTTATTGCCTTTTTAGATTCCTTATGATCTGTTATAACATTTTGTTTATGTCAAACATTAACTGTTTTTGAATTATTTTGATTTTGGTGAAATTTTTTGCTTTTCCAAAAGACCTATTAAAATCACATATTTAAGCCATGGATGAACCGAAGTGCTTCGTATTTCTACTGGTGGCGGCAAAAGGTAGGCGAGACTGTTTAATGCCTAAGCAGTTAATAAATCTCTTACAGGCTGTTCCAAAGTTAATGATTATTTAAGTAATTTTCAAAAGAAAAATCGATTTTTTTAATGGAACACCCTGTATGTGAATACACCATGCTAAGTAAATGAATATTTTGCATCGAACAGCTGTGGGTGTCCCTGTGTCTATCTGCCACAGTTTTAGAGTTATTAATGATTATTCTCTAAATTGAGCATTACCAAGGAAAATCGTGATAGTAAGCCATGAAAAGTAAATATGATCTGTCAAAATTGTCACAAAGTTTATTTCGTGTTGGGGTGGTTTTAAGTTGTTCACAAATATGCAAGAAGAATTAAATACCTACATATTTATTCTAATAGGGATATTTATTTTATTTTCCTGATATTTTTTCCACTTCTAGGTCAATTACAACAGTCTAGTTCGAATAAAGATGACATCTATTCCAAAAGCCTTACAATATAATTTGGTTTTTGTTACAACTTCGTCAGTGAAATATTGAATTTCTTGGTCTGTAGATAATTTTGTTGATAGCCAGTAATTTATTTATTATTTGATACAAATTAAACTACCCTTATAGCACCTACATATATTATTACCTGTAATATGCGCTTGCGTGACTGTACTGTGATAATATTTTAAGTCATGTATGAATGTGTTTTGCTCTCTTCCCTAGTACACCGTGTCAGAAGTAACACGTTGTTTTATTCCGTTACCTGAAAACATCACAATAACAAAATATAAATTAAATCTAATTGCTTAAGATGTAGGATTTAGTATGCTCAAAACGAATTACTGCAATTGCTCAATATGACCTCCATTCTGCTGTTGTCAGGTTACCATCAATAAAATACAATTGCCATAAAAATGATGGTTTCAATACCGTGGTGTTCGTTTGCAGCTGTGGAATAACATAATCTCTTCACATTTCCAAGTATCGTTTACTGTTTATAGTTACAGATACAGCATCTCCATTCTGCATTTCCTTTATGAGTGTAAACATTTTATTTTGGCTCACCAAGTAGCAGCATTACGCTCTACAACTTTTCAGAACTGCCCAAGACGTTAACATAGAAAACTACTAACGAACGGGTTACGTGGAAAAGCCTGCATATACAGGATAAGTTTTTTTATTATTTGTATAGGGATCTCGGAAACCATAAGAGATACGCATTAGGTTAAATGGAGACAGATTTGCGTCTTTATAAGCCTCATCCAAATATACTTTTGTCCACTTAAAAAAGTGCATGGTTTACTAGATATTTGCAAAAAATAGAAATTCCCCAAAACATTTTCAGCGTTATAACTCATTTATTCATGAAGACAGGAAAAAAAATCAATATTATGTCTAGGAAATTCAATTTCAAACAACGACATCTTAAATTTTTAATTTTGCTTAGCATTTTTGAGTTAGCAAGCAAAGTCTATTTTTTTTTTAATAGAAACCATAATTAGCTATGACTATTGTAATAGTGAATTTTTTGTGCTTCCAATGATGTAACTGTCGATGATGAAGTAAACATAATGCTTCAATTGTTGATATCGCGTTCTCTATGGCAAGACATGATTTTTGTTAAACATAATAGTAGTGTATTGTGCTGTTATTTATGAAAATAAGTGGTACAACTCTTACTTCATTGCAAGCAGAAGAAAATGCACTATTAGAATATGTCATAGCCAACTATGGTTTTCATTAAAAAAATAGACTTTGCTTGCTAACTCAAAAATGCTAAGCAAAATTAAAATTTAAGATGTTGTTTGAAATTGAATTTCCTAAAAACAATATTTTTTACTTCTTTTTATATCTTTATGCATAAATGAGTTATAGCACTGAAAAGGTTTTGGAGAATTTCTATATTTTGCAAATATCTAGTA
>SMLS01073538.1:0-46753 GCA_004785975.1 Popillia japonica | reverse complement strand
CCCCCTTTCTAAATAGTCGGCTAAGATAATTCCATTGGCATTCTGACATATTGAAGTTATTAAAGGGTTGTTGAACAGAATTGTAAAGTTGTTGAACAGAATTGTAAAGGAATTTTCTCCTAATTTGCGCCATCTCTGTGTTAGGCCACCTAATGACACTCCAACACTCCTGACTTTCTTAATTCTCTAATCATGACAGATACCAATAAATTTTATTTCAATTGATGATACCAGTTATATCGTATTTTACGACTTTCTAAGATAATAGAAATTTTAGATTTAGTTTAATTACACCCCTCTAGTGGTGCAATCTGAAACTTGAAACTAACTTCCAGCAATTTTTTGTGGCCACTTTTGCTATCAATCCTTTTTCTTGCACATCCTAGGCTTATAAATTTAGACACTGACCTCGCTTAGTAATCTACCATATACATACATACATAACAATTAAATCAATAAGATGCATTGAAAGATTCTTTACACGAAATATAGAAGTTACTCATGGGAAAAAAAATTTAACACGAAAACGACCATTCACCTTAAACAAAATATTCTTGATAGAATGTAACATATTATTAAAAGCAAACGTAACATGTACAATATTTGCTTCCTCACTACAAGTAAAAAAAAATATGTGTATTTGAAACCGAACAATAAGCTTATTAGCATTTATATTATGTCTGCACACGAGAGCTATCAAATTCTGGCATCGTTTAACAAGTTTATCGTCACGCAAAATTCAGAAGAAGACTTTTACTTTCCAAAACATCAGATCTAGTACTTTATCATAAGAGTAATTATTCTTTCTAGTATACTCAATTGAAAAAACCGGTAGATAAGGATACTATCTCGCAACTAAGTCAGGAGTCCAGCGATTCGAGGGAACCTCCACTATTTATCGCGGCCGGTGAAATAAGAAGACGCCTTTCCGATTCGTTTCGGGAAGGTAAAAGTAAGGCGTTCACTCACGATCCGGAAGATCCTTCAGCGGCAGCTTTGAAAGAACCTTGGCAGGTATGTTTACGCGACTAATTTATCGTATATTTTAACATAACATACTAAATTGATTTTTTAGGATAAAGAAAGACGAGTTCGTGAAAGTTCGCCCTACGGCCACATGTCGAATTGGAAATTATTATCGGTTATAGTAAAATGCGGGGATGACTTGCGGCAGGAATTAATGGCGTCGCAACTTCTGCAGATGTTCAAGAAAATTTGGCAGATAGAACACGTGCCTTTATGGGTCCACCCCTACAAGTACGTCATAGTTATGATGATGTTAATATCTGAGTTTTTAATCGATTTATTTGCAGAATTTTATGTTTATCAAGTGATAGCGGACTCATTGAGCCAATCCTGAACACGGTATCTTTACACCAAATTAAAAAGAACTCTCAATTGTCGCTTTTGGAGTACTTCATCCGCGAATACGGTCCGCATAATTCCGAAGCTTTCTTAACTGCTCAGAATAATTTTGTCCAAAGCTGCGCTGCGTATTGTTTAATTTCGTATTTAATTCAGGTGAAAGATAGGTAATTTAATTTTACCTATTACTAGATTGGTTGACACTAATTTTGATGTATTTTGCCCAGGCACAATGGTAATATATTGCTGAGTAGCGACGGACATCTCATCCATATAGATTTTGGATTTATTTTGTCAACATCGCCGAGAAATTTGGGTTTCGAAACGTCCCCGTTTAAGCTAACTAGTGAATTCGTTGAGGTCATGGGAGGAATGGAGTCGGACATGTTTAAATATTTTAAAATATTAATACTGCAAGGTCTGCTGGCCGCTAGGAAACATCAAGAGATGATCTTACCTCTCGTGGAGATTATGAGATCAGGTTTGTATTTGGACTTATTTATAAAAAAAATTAAATTTAATTATGTGGAATCATCAAATAATTTATCCTTATTTCCATTTTTGACAAGTGTTATTCGCTCTAATCACATTTTCTCGTGTATAATAGAACCTTGGACGCAGCTTACTTTGTGCTGTCTTCTCATTGATTTTTGGCTAACATGCTAAGCTGGGGTAGGTTACCCATGGGTCTTACAACCATAACATATAGCCAGTATGTCATTTTTGGTCTGAATATCTTTAGTTTTTCCAAAAAAATTTTGACGCGACCAAAAAGCCATTGTAGCCTTTTGGAGAACTTTATGAATCCCTAGATATTTGCCTTCCCTGGAATAATTTAGTCGTGCTCCATTTAGGAGTTCGTAGTCAACAAGTACAGTGGTTTCTCATGTTTGCCCTTTATTGTAACGAGTAGATCTGAAGCCCAGCTCCGCCGTTATTCTGCGACTTCCTAACATAGGGGCACATAAATACCATCTTAACAGCTCTCCATATTTGCGGAATAAAACATGAGCAACACTTGCTCCAAAAAGTTTGGTCTTAGATCTTCCTCCTTTCGGCAACCCGAGGCCATCCCATCTTCTATTTCCACTATGCTAAGAAAATGTCTCTGAATTAGGGTTACGTTACACGTTCCTTTGCCTGTAGAAGTCTTATACCCCTTGAGTGCTCTTTAGAGAGGATGCTTGTCATTTGTGCGTTTGCAACTATTAAATAGCCTTCTTGCATCGGTTCTAAACTTGTCTAGCTCTGTGTTCCACCAAGACACATCACAATTAATCATACAATTCGCCATATCAATTTTACTATATCAATTATTTTTTTATTATTTCTTTTATAGGTTCGCAATTACCTTGCTTCAAATCAGGAGCAGCTACTGTTCAAAATTTGAAGAACAGATTCCACTTAAACATGACCGAAGAGCAACTCCAACACGAAGTTGACAGAATGGTGGAGGCTAGCATCCACTCGTTGTCGACTAAGTTGTACGATAATTTCCAATATTTCACGAACGGAATACAGTCATAACTAAAAGAAAAGTTAATAATATGTTGCTAGTAAGTTATAAAGCTCGCGAATCAGAAAATAAAAACAATACCATATTATGATTACACAAAGTTGTATGTCGTTATTTTTATTAAGAAGGAAATATAGTTAATATTCGAGATTTTTAGTGTGCTATAGTATTTAAGATATTATTACTATTTTTTTTTAAATAAATCGAGTTAATCCTTTTATTACATTGATTATTTCTATATTTTTTAAAATATTATATTGCTTCCAATTTTATATCGGAACGTAATATAAACGTTATTACAAAATGCTCAAATCTCTTATAACACCAGTCATTGAGATAATTTCGTTAGTTTAAGTTTGCGTAAATATTAAAACACGTGATCTGAATAGAGGAAAAAAAAGATATCGAAATGTTGCCATTGTTGTTTAAATAAATTATAATACGAGAAGTGTAAAAAAAGTAATTATTGTACATAATTAATTATAGTTACCAACAGGGTGCGCCATATTATACTCTAAAACAAAAACAAATATAACGTGTGAGCTAATTTATATTTTTTATTAATAGTTGGTAAGAATGTAGGAATAAGTGAGTTAATTTACAAATCAAATTGATTCGTACTATCATTAACGATTCTATTACAGTATAAAGTTAAGAATTTGTATGAATGTTCGTTATGGGTCACCCTGTATATTACATTAAAACGAAAATACTCATTTTTTTCTTTCAGTGTACGTATAGTGTAGTATGTATAATAGATTTTCGTACCATTCCATTTTATAATCATTCCTTAATTACAATTTTTACAGAATAATAATATATAGAATATATTAAATTTGTCATAGTAAATATCTACGTTATTTATTATTTACCTACAACTACGAGGATTAAACTTGGGGAAATTAATTTAAATTTGAGATATTCTTTTCACTAATTCAAGAAGGTGCCAACATGAGACAAATCTCTAAAGTGAGAAGTATATAATTGTAATTATTGCTTCATTTTGATAAGGAATTTATATTGTAGTAGTCTTACGAATCCGCCACTATTAAAAAGCATGTTCGTTCATCGGCTGCAGTAGAGGTGTGCAGTTTAGTAGTAAGCAATAGTTTGAATCTTTCCATCATTCAATCTAAGTTCTTTTTTTGAGTGACTTGGAGCATTTTCCAGTACGAATAAAGCCTTTCGGGGTAGTTGCTTTACTTTTAGAGCAAATTCTTCATGGAACCACTGACTAAACAGTTCTCCAGTGATCCAACATTTCCATTAGTTCTTGACTGGCAGACACACATTCTTGAAAGTTTTGGGATTTTTAGCTTTAGTAAACACCAACAAATCGAGTGTGTACCTTTCGGTAGCATGTGAACATGGCATAAATATGATTTTGTCTTTAGTCACTTTACGGCCTGGTACCCCTACTTCTTGAGAAGGTGCGCATCTTTTATTGGGGAAAATGTTCTAGAATAGACCGGTCTCGTCTCCATTGTATACTTGGTCGGGAAGAAGACCCAGTTCCTCTCTTTTCCAATTTATCCAACAATTTTCTGATAAAACTCCTTTGAAAATGTCTCCAGAGATAGGAATGTGTTTAGAACATTTAGAACCAGGTTACACAGGTAGGGTGCCAGAGAACTGGACGTGCCGATGTACTGAAGTGCTGGATTAGTGAGACTCTACTGTATTATCTAATTTGAAATTAATTAATTAAATAGTGTGGAGTAGATAGGTGTCTACTTAGCATTTTCGCAGCTCTAATTATAGCAGTCTATGAATTAAATTTTGATAATAGCATTAGTCGCAATAAATGCCAAATTTGTTATTTTTGATATAGATAGAATGTTTGGGAATGTTTTTTGACAACCAACACGATGGTCCTCTTCGCGAAACATTTTACGTCTGATGTGATGGACATCAGTAGAAAATCAACCACTGACCTGGCAAACTTGAATCATTAATATACTGGTTTCAAATTTAGAAAGAACAGTCATTTATTGAAGAATTCGTATATGAACTCTTCCCGAGTACGTAATATCTTCCAAAATATCTACTAGTAATATAGAGCATTCTTTTCAGTTGATACCCCTACGTAAGTATGCCTAATATAGGAAAAAATCCAGTTTTTTCACATAATAAATAACGCAGATGCAATTAGATGTCAGTAACATACAGATAGTTTAAATCTACAAACTAACGGGAAGATAACAAATTATAAATTAGGAAAGGTTCTCATTTGTATATATCGCATTTTTGAGACAATTTAGCTATTAAATATTTTGTATTTAATTATATCATATTGGATCAGTAAAGTTGTATCAAACTAGTTCTGAAAATTTGAATGAATTACTTTTCAAAAGCTATAGCTGTAAATATGTAGTCGAATGGATGATTCTGTTAAACCGTGAGTGATTATTGTTGCGTGTTATATTTTTGTAAATACATTCAGATATAAAAAAATTAATATGGAATGTAGTACTGTTATAAAGTATTGAAATTAATGAGAAGAATACATCCATCCATTAAAGGTAGCCAATTATATATGACTATTAGTAAAATGATTTATGTGTAGTGGTGAATCATCTATGGAATATACCTGACTGAATTGTATAAAACGTTAAAAAACATGCAAAAAGACTGATCAATCATGTAGACTTTTTGCAAAGGGTTACTAAAGATTTTAAACGTTATGTATCTTGATTTTGTATGTAAATATGTGTATTAATTTAAAGAAGTTTCTTAAGTAATTGTATGAATAATGATAAACATGTGCATGTTTTAATAAAAATATTAGTATGTATTTTATTATATTATATTTATGTGTATTTATCTTATATTCTTAAGTAAAAAATCTATATGTACAATGTGTTTTATTTTTTTGCCGAAATTTAATGAAGACATGAAGTAGCACGATTAATTACCATTTGACACTATCACAAAGGGACTGAGCCGCGTGTTTCAACAATATAACCTTAACTCCTTAAAGCCTAAATCTTTTAGGCAATCTGAAGATAAAGTAGAAATGAGACAAAAGTCTAGAATTGCAAAATTGCATGCAAGAATTGTAATCAAAATTATATTGAACAAACTAAATAGATCAATTGAAACTATGCAGATATAAAAATCGGGTAGCCCTTTTTTGGTTTGGAAGAGTTGAATCTTCTGTAGTAGCGCAACATCTTATTAAGAACGGACACCATATTGAAAAAGATAGTCTCAAATTTTTAAAGGCAGTCACGAGAACTTAATGTACCTCTATATAAGTAAATACGATAATCTAAAAAACCGGCAAATCTAGGAGGTTCCGTCTTGTTCAAAATCCTTCTAAAAGGTCGGCCGTTCTTAACATGTAATAACAATTAGGTTAGTTTTAGGCTTAAATTTATTGCTGTTTTGGAAATACTTTGTAGAAGGGGTGTTAGTTTGTCAAATTTTTACTCATTCCTAAATTTTATCCCAAGTAAGGATAACCTTAAATACATTGGATTCTAGGTTTGCGTATCACACTGTATATGCTTGATATGTTTATTTTTATAATACACGTGCATCTTATCTGTCAAAGTGTGTTGGGGTTATGTTGTAGTAATAGTTATTCCATCTAATAAGAAAATGGTTGCAATGTAGATGTATTATAACATATAATCACCATAATAGTGAACATTTATATTTTCAGGTTTAGAAATATATTGTTAAAATTCACCAAACAAGTATTTATACCGCAGACAGTATTTTTAAGAACTTATCAAACTGTCCTGTCAAAGGAACTCCCCATATCCCAGTTCTGTACTATACTTTTGAAATGCCCTTATGATGTTAATATAAAACCCATTGACGTATTCCAAAATCAAGACAAAGCATTTATTACTATCAACACAACTAGTAATGCCAAAGTACCTGATGTAATATGCAATTATAATAACGATATTCTTTCCATTGACGTAGTAGGAAGTGATAACAACAATGATTTCACATTAAACATCGATACATCAATCAAAGCTAGTAGTTATACAAAATTATGTGTTTTTTGCTATACTTACATGTTGATTATTCTAGATGTACACATTGAAGGAGATAATAATATTAATATTGGAAATTTTTATGGAAAGTATATAAAGGCTTACACAAAGCATGGACATATAAATCTCGCAAAATCACAATGCGAGATAATTCGCTTAATTACAGACAATGGTGATATTGTATGCAAGGATGTAATACAGGCTGGAGATATTACGTTGAAAATACAAAATTCAGGAGTAAGAACATTTTTATGACATACATTTTAAACAAAAGGAACTGCCTAGAGTTGTGAAATCTTAACTCTTAACATTTAGGATCACACCTTAATTAACACCCCAGCCGTAATATTCAATTATATGTCCATAGAAAATTACAACTGATCGACTACAAGGCCTCAACTTACAAGCATGTGTTTCTAATGGATCAATTGACGTAGGTTCCTCATATTGCAATAAAAGTAACTTCGAAATTGATATAGGCGAGCTGAAGCTTAAAAATTTACACAAGCATGTAACAATTAACATCAAAGAGGAAGCTCTATTAAATATAAGTAAATCTAATTTCTGTTCAATAGTTTTTATTATAATTTAATCTTCATACATATATGTTTTAGCTGGATTTGATGGAGATGCATGTATTAATATGAAAAAAGGACTTGCCAATATTCAATTTTCGAGAATAACTGAACATTCTAAAATTCACATCGAAAATGACGGCTCCCTCATATTACGACTATCAGATGAATGTCAAAAAGAAAACCTAATTGAATTGTTATCCAATAACTTTGTTTTGACTGATACGATAAACATGAATGTTAATAAGAATAACGAATCCTGCGAGCTTTCTCCAATAGATGGGAAAAAGGATGGGTTATATAAGTTACATGTTAACTGTAAAAAAGCCCATGTTCTCGTTAACAGTGCTTCATGGTCTGACCTCTTTGAGAAGTCTTTTGGAGTTAAAAATTGATCCCTGTTTTGAGTTTTATTTAATATGGCTAAATAAAATTATACAGTGTAGATAAAATCGTCTTCTGTGTGTTTTATTTACGCTTTCTATGTTGTTTTCTCTTGCCTTTCTGTTTCTTTTTCTTCTTTTCTGCGATTATTCTTTGTTTTAAGATCTGTTCATTCGATTTAAGTTCAGAACGTCTTTGTTTCAATTTGATTTTGTCATTATGTCTTGCCCAATGAGTATTAGGTCTCCCTTTAAACATATCTACAACAAAAATGAAACATACATAACTTTCAAGAGTTTGAAATTAGTCTTACCTTCGTTTTTATTGTTATTGGTATCATCATCACTATCTGCTTCGTTCTCTGCTGCTTTAGTTCTCTCCTTCCACTGATTATAACGATTACTCTTGAATGTTGCTGATATCCACACGCCAGATTCAGTTTTGATTTTACCCTCTTTGCTACCCTAAATAGGAATTTCAAAAATCAATCAGTATTATACCTATTCCAGAGTGGAATAAACAATTTTATTTAAAATTATATTTGAATTATTTTGTACAAAATCTACATGCACTAACACAGATAAATTCCCGTAACTCCAAACACCACGAGTTATCGGAATTTATCTGTCTTATACAAGGCCACAGTCCAGGAAATCACAGTATATACACTCACCACATTCACAGTCACCATTTTCTTTTTCTTACGGTCCCATTTCTTAATTTGCTTAGCTGTTTTAATCATTTCTTCACTGTCACCAGTTATATCAAACTGGACTTTTGTAGCCTCTTGATTAAAGTTATTAACAGCCAAACTAAAAAAAACGTATATAAAGCATTTATCTCGCCTTTATAAGTATCATCGTACCCTTCCTCGGTATGCTTATCACTAGGAAGATAAGGAACATAATGTTCCTCGTCTCTAATTTTTTTAACTTTTTTCTTATATAAATCATCAATTTTACGTTTTTTAGGAAGAATTATTTCTTTAAACGTACTTTCTATGATATCGTTATTACTATCTGGAAGATGAGTCTTATTCGAAGTAGTTTCCAATACATCTTGCAGTGTTTGCTGCAATTTCTGGTGATGAGCAGCTATTTGATCTTTATGAAACGCGCGTTTCGTTTTCATCGCAATATAATCTTGCGATTTCGTTTTACCGCATATTTCAAATATTGTCTGAAATTAATTTAAAATTAAATTTCTCATTTTGTAATGATAGCACAATATAAGCATAACAACCACGTACACCGTGCGGACGGTATTGTCTCATTTGGTCGAGCATATTTTCTTTCTGGCATTCTATATCTTTTGAATTATTTCTTAACAGAGGATGTACCCCGCAACTTGAAAATCCCATGTCTTTTACTCGTTTATTACTATCTGTCGAGGCCGCTGGTCTAGATCGGCAATATTGTTGGTAACCCTTTTCGGAGACATCTTTCAAGGATACCTAAAATTTCGTTTAAAAGAGATACAAATTAATTTTTACTTTGTATCTCCCAAGCAAACTTACCAGATCGAGATGCAAGTCGTGTAGACCTAACAGCATTTCATGTTGCTCTTCAACTAAAGATTGTGGTATACGTCCAACAATTCCATCGCTATTAGTTGCTGTAATAACAGTTAATGGTTTTCCCAAAAATAAATGCAAATCTAGTAAGTGGGCATATTCATCGGGGCCTACTAATGAATATGCCGTGCCAGATCTACCAGCTCGAGCACATCGCCCTGTAAATTCACATTTTCATTAGTAATCAAGCACACACAAAAAGGAGGATGTTTAACTTGCCTACTCTATGCACAAATAATTTTGCTTTAGCAGGAAAATTGAAATTAATGACGTTATCCAACTGCGGTATGTCAATACCACGAGCTGCTACATCCGTGACAATAAGAACAGATACTTTCCCTTGGCTAAATTTTGCTGCATTTATTTTTCTTGCAGATGGATCAAGGTTTGAATAAATATATGTATTGCTTATCTTAAGATGATCTAACACCTACAATTATAAAATTTAAACAAGTCATTAATGTAACTAGGATGTTTATTAAAACTTACACAATGTAAATATTCTACATGGTGTTTCGTAGCGGCAAATACTACAGTTTGCTGTTTAGATTCAATGTAATTTCTTAGCAATACCAATAACGCAGCAAGTCGTTCTTCGTGCCGCACGGCAATAAAATACAGTTGAAGCTCGGATGGTAACTTGGATTCTACATCTAAACTGTAAAAAAATATTATATTGTACGTAACAATATTGTTTAATTAACATACCGTATCAGTACCGGATCATTCAATCCAGCTTTAGCAAAATCAACTAAAATCTTAGGTAGTGTTGCAGAGAATAGAACAGTTTGCCTGGAATCTGGTAACCTATTTACAATTTCATTTAACTGTTCTCCGAAACCCATTTCAAACAATCGATCAGCCTCATCAAACACCGCATATTCAACATTAAGTAATTTTAAATCCATTTCTACACAAACATGCAGAAATCGTCCAGGTGTAGCAACAATTATGTCGGGATTTCCATGAATAGCAGAAAATTGATCGTCCATGGAATCACCGCCAAGAATCACTGATGCTTTAAGACCCGTAAATCTACCTAGTTCTTTGATGAATTTCAAGGTCTACCAACAATTATAAATTAAGCTAAAAACATCTTTAAATTCAAAACATCAAATACCTGCAGTGCCAATTCACGTGTTGGCGACAAAACTAATGCTCGAGCACCAGCTTTTGCCGAACGTACCTTCAACTTCTCGAATAGTGGTATTAAAAAGCATGCAGTTTTACCGCTGCCAGTTCTAGCCATAGCAACAACATCCCTTCCTTCTAAAATCAAGGGAATAGTCTACGAAATATGTAACTTATATGAATATCCAATATAATTAGCATTTATAATTACTTTTCGTTGTATAGGAGTAGGTATTTTATATCCTCTTTTAGTGATTCCTTTCAAGACATCAAAACTTAAACCCATCGATTGAAATCCTCCACTTTTTTTAGCTTTCGATTTCTTCTCAGTAACATCGTCTTCTATATCAGTTTTGTCGTTAGGGTCAGCAAATCCTGGCAAATTTGCCATTTTGGTTATACAAAGCAAAGTTCTTATAAAAATTCTAGAATTCAATTGTGTTAAGAGATAAATGTAATATCACAAACGTCGCTAACCATGAACTTAACCCAACTTAACCTATCAAATTTTATAGGTTAGGCAAGTCGTACTATTGTAGTGCCACGTATTGCCAACCTCCGAAATTTAATTGATACATACACACAAGAAATGAATACATACACCGAGCGATACAAAAATTAAGTAGTTTTAAATGTTATATAGGATCGTAAATGGTATGGACCCTCTTCTCTGCGTATGCACTACTATTTTCTATAATTAACTAATTTGTATAATTACGAATTACATATATTGGTGATACAAGGCCTAAAAAACCTTAATCAGATTTGATATTTTTTTATTTTCGAGAATACTTTGTTACTGTATAAAAAGATGCCCACTCCTTCCTGTATATAACTAGCATATAACAATATGTAAAATTAAATATGTTAAAAAAATATAATTATCACAAAATTAGTTCGGCAAACACGCCCGCATAATGTACCTATTCACTAGAAGATTCTGTTTTTACAATAAAGTTTGTAGCCCACACCTAAAACAAATTTTAAAATCAATGATACCTTAAAACTAAAAACCAGTTACACGTGTTACCATAATATGTTTATCTGAGCTACCAGATGCAAAATGATCTCCATCATGAGTAAAAGTAATTGTACGAATCGCTTTATTGTGCCCCTCAAGAGTATATAATGGTCGTCCTTCTAATACATCAATGAATTTCATAGTACCATCATGTCCACTACTTAATAGATAGTTTGCATATGGATGCCACTGTACGCATGTTGCATTATCATGTATTACATAATGCTGTTGAAGTTTTTTAGCTCGAATGTCATATAAACGCACTGAGCCATTGTTTAACGCCAATGCAACAGATTTATCATTGAGATGTATCGCGAGGTAATTACCACTGCCTGAACAATTATTATAATTAAACAAAATAAGAAAATTTCCTAATCTAGTCTTTTACCTTTTGAGCATGTGACAGTGTGAATGCATTGACCACTGTTAACATCCCAAAATCTTACAGTTCTATCATCCGAACAAGATGCGACAAACGACTCGTCTGATGAGAATTTTACGCAACGCACCCAATTAGTGTGAGCAGCAAATGAACTTATGAACTTCCTAGTAGCCACATCCCACATTTTTATGGATTTATCATTTGAGCCTGTTATCAACTAAAAATAATATGCAAACCTATCATTATATGCATTTGCTTCTTATAAATATCTCTCAAAATAAACTTACTTTATCATTATTCGGAGAAAACGAAATCGTGCTAATTGATGCTGTGTGAGCTCGAAAACTCGAACTGCTGCCATTTATCCTAGGTGACCAAAATCGGACAGTTTGATCTTGGGAGCATGAGGCAATTAGTTGACCATCCTTTGAAAACTCTACACAGTTAACGCTACTTGTATGACCCAATAGTTTAAAACATCTTTTCTGTTGTGAGGATAAATTCCACAGCATTACAGAATTATCCAAACTTCCGCTAACAAATTGTTGATTATTGGTTGGGTGAAAGGAGATGCTTGTAACGTCATTTCTGTGTCCTTTTAAGTTTTGTATTAGACTTGGATCGTTGTTGACTATATTTATCTCAGACATGATATTTTTCCTTTAAAGAATCAATTGCAAGAAATTCGTTGTAGGATAAATTCAAATTCTGACAGTTTTTTTCCAAAAGTCGTTACATTAAGGTTACCAACTGCGTGTGTAGGGAATTTTACGAAGATATGTTTGGATTGGTATCAAAACGATCAAAACTAACTATATTCATTGTATATAAGTTAACCTCAATTTCTGTTGATTTCTGTTAATGGTACAAAAACTTGTTTGAGAATATTATAGTTTATAATGATTATGAAGTAATTAATTAAAAAAATGGCTAGCGATATGAGTTCTAACGTTAAGGAAATCAACATAGATATTGACAAGTACAGGAATCTAGTACAATCTTACATAAATCTGGTAGGTCTTTAGAATTGCATTTTATATTCGTTTTAAACTATTATTGTTATAGCATAATTATGATGCTGCTTTATATTGGGCAGACAAAATAGCTGTGAGCACAAATAACAATCCGAGAGATATCTACTGGCTGGCGCAATGTATGTACTTGTTAAAACAATATCACCGAGCTGCACATTTACTCAGATCACATAATCTTGATAAGGTAATTCTTATAACATAAAAATAATAGTTGGAGATTATCGTTGTTTTCAGATGTATGTATTATGTAATTACCTGACCGTAAAATGCTTATTTGATGCAAACGAGCTGAATGAGGCCTTAGGAATACTAAATGCAATGGATTTAGAGGTTTTTCTGCAGAATGGTAGTGAATCCGAATTTAAATTTTTCGATGATACCCCACAAAATGTAAGTTTAGATGAATGGCATTTGATAAATTATTCGTTATTTATATATTTTGCTATTATAGCAAGTGCAATCCTCAGTATTACTTTTAAAAGGAAAAATTTTGGAAGCCATGGATAATCGAGGATTAGCAGCAGATTGCTACAGACAAGCTTTACAATGTGACGTATTTTGTTCTGAGGCATTTGATTCATTAGTACAGCATCATATGTTGACTGCAGTGGAAGGTATACAAATAATAATTCAAAATGTATTAATAATTATGTAATTTTTAGAGGAAGATCTCATTAATTCGTTACCACTTTCAAAACAATGTACATCTGATGAATCAATCGCATTAGTAATGTTATATAGAAGCAAACTTAAAAAATACCACATGCCATACTATACTCCAACATCGCAGGAAAATAAATTATCCACACAAAATAGTTTGGGGGTTGCACCATTAATGGAGACTCCTTTTAGTTCAAATACTAATGAAAATGAAAAGGATAATTTACCAGATCAAGATATAAAAATTGACAGAACCCCGCCAGTAAATGATATAATGGCTAATATTGACGAAAATTCAATATATAGCAGGTTGCAGCACAGTTTAGATTTTGTTGTAGCTCAAGCAGAACGGTTATATTACAATTGTGACTATCAAAAATGTAATAACCTCACTGAAAGTATATTAAAGCAAGATCCGTATCATAGTGCATGTTTACCGATACATATATCTTGCCAGGTTGAATTAAAACAAAGCAATAGTAAGTGCGATTTGTGTTCCGAACATCAATATTTGTATTAATTTTTTTGTAGAATTATTTACGTTAGCTCACAAACTAGTCGATCTTTATCCCAATCTAGCAATATCTTGGTTCGCAGTTGGATGTTATTACTATATAATTGGTATTTTAATAGATAAAAATTTTACGACAGAAAATCTAATTTATGTATTACGCAGGCAAAAGTGATTCCGCTAGGCGTTATTTAGCAAAGGCAACAAGTTTAGATCGTCTATTCGGGCCTGCTTGGCTAGCTTACGGACATTCATTTGCAATTGAAAACGAGCACGATCAAGCAATGGCTGCATATTTTAAGGCGTCCCAGCTGATGAAAGGGTAATTATAAGGTTTGTTTAATGCAGTAGTGTAACAGATGGTGTTGGCAACATTATTATATAATGTACTTTAAGGAAATTCTAGTATATATATATGTTCTGCTTTTAGATGTCATTTACCTCTTTTATATATCGGATTAGAATGTGGATTAACAAATAATGTTGTATTGGCTAATAAATTTTTTTCGCAAGCTATTAAAATAGCTCCAAAGGATCCATTTGTTTTACATGAGATGGGAGTAATCGCCTTTCAAAGCACCAAGTACGGCTAGTTGCTTAAAACTTAATAAAAAAAATTGATTACGTTTTACTTTAGTTACTCTCTCGCGGAGAAACATTTTAGGGAAGCTGTGAAAATTGTGAAAGCCTACAATTATCACTCACTATTACCAGAAAGATGGGCGCCATTGCTTAACAACTTAGGACATGCTTTAAGAAAACAAAAGAAATATGACGAAGCATTAGAATATCACGAAGAGGTTTGACATTGTTATTGGATATAACAAGTTTTTAAGTATTTATATTATTTATAGGCACTGATGTTATGTGCACAAACCGCAAGCACTTATTCAGCTATTGCCTACGTTCACTCTTTAACTGGGAATTTGTCTGAAGCCGTGAATTGGTTCCATAAAGCTCTAGGTTTGAAAAGAGATGACACTTTTAGTACTACAATGTTGAATTATATCTTGGAATATTTAGCAGATGAGGAGAGTCCGTATGTGGGTATGTTAGCTCCATACTAAAGTAGACGTTGTAAAAACTAATGAAATATTTAACTTGCAGGTGCTCCTAACTATATTCCAGATTTTACTCCAGAAGCCAAATCAGAAGACAATACTGTCCAAGAAATATCGAATGCTGATGGTTCAGATATGAGTATAGAAACTTCTAAACTAAATTAGATTGTAAATGTACTGATAAGATTATGTATGTTAAGAAAAAAATAGTAAATAAAAGTCAATTATGTATTTATTATCTGTAAAGTTCCGAAATGTATAAGCACGGCAAAGGTAGTATTTGCAGAGCCTTGAACTCAGCCTTGAAATCTGTAGGACTTGGGCGAACGTAGTCATATCTCGTATAGTTTGAAGACTCAACTTTCGAAACTAATGAGCTTTCTATGGTCTATTGTTGCGGACAGAAATTAATGAAGACTGTTTTATCCCTATTACTAGAGTAGATTTTGCTGAAACCACGTTGTAAACGTGTTTAACGTGCATTGTACCACCACACAAGCAAGTGTTACCATCAGCACACATTGCAACAGTACCCTATGACAGAATATCCGCCAAATCATTCGTAAATAGAACAAACAATGAACCAAGTACAGAGCCTTGTACCAAATTTAACCGAATGCTTCTCGGGCTGTACACTGTTGTATTCAACGACTTGCTCTCTCTAACGACTAGCAGTTCGGTTAAAACACGATGAATACGAAATGAGTACCATGACACACTGGAATCAGCGGCAACCAGAAAACCAGTCTATTAGCAAAGAAGGCCGCCACAACCTCCTTTGAAAAGGAAGTCAGAGAGGAGAAGAAAAGGCCATCCTAGAACTAAGTAGAAACAAAGTAAGTGCACTTGTGGGCTTTCGCACAGGGTACTGCCATTTTGAGGAGCACATGACAGGGATCGGTTTGAAACACAATAGCGTTACAGATTTTGGGGGCGTAGGATGAAAATCCGCCTGATATCCAACTGCACGGCTATCGCAGCAATTTGGTCCAGTCATTTTGGCAAAGCTGTCAGGGACG
Organism: Popillia japonica; assembly: GCA_004785975.1. Lineage (NCBI taxonomy): Eukaryota > Metazoa > Arthropoda > Insecta > Coleoptera > Scarabaeidae > Popillia > Popillia japonica. Next base: position 30,511 of record SMLS01073538.1, on the reverse strand, counting down.
AGGGAAAAATACCTTCATTGAAACCATAACAGTTATTGCAGTTTATTAAAGCCCTTAGACTGGATGAGAAGCTGTAGCAGCGAGGAAATTCTAGCAACTCATAGTTCTCGTAAGGGAACACAATAGATGACCAGTTCGCAATAAAATAAATCTATCAAATTATTTTCTTTCCTTGTGTGTTAAGTTGGTTGCCTATGCATGTGACATTAATACAAAAATAGCTAACTGAGCAGATTTCTTGGTATAGTTGCTGATACTTCTAAACATTTTAATTACTGACATCATCAATACATCTTCGGACATATTCTAAAGACCATACTATCAATATTTTATGTTTTATGACCTTTTGTGTCAAAGAGCAGTATTTTAAGATTTTCTTTGGTCATTTGTCCATGCTCAAACTGCTCAAACTATAATAATAATTCAACTATTGCAAGTCTGACCGTGTTAGCGATTGGGTCAGTTTTTGGCATGAATTTATTGGTGTTTTGTAAATACTTTGTAGAAGAGATGTTATTTAAAAGAATTTCACTCTATTGAAATCCCCGATGACGTCTAATAGCACCATCCTTTGCGGAATATTCGAATAATAACTGTCTATCGCCAAATTTAATACAAATATTTTATTATGTTTATTTAAATAACATCTGGGTATTTATTGCTTTTGTATCTTAATGTTATTATAGAATACAATATCAAACGTTGCATATACTGTGAGATTCAAAAATATTGTCAATTTCGTGCGCGTAGATAGTGGCAAATAAGAGAAATGGAACTACAACACGAACGCCAATGTCACAAAATATCAAGAAAATTAATTCAGTGTATCAAATTTGTATGTAGGTAACTTCACTTATTAAAATGGTAAGAAGTATAGATACATTTTTCGGGAAGACAATGTCTTTACTACGACAATCATTTTGAATCTCACTTTAAAACATAAATGACCAACCATTATGGTGAAGAATAATAAACCAGTGTGTATTATAAAACCCTCATAAAACTGTTCCAGCTTTGTTTAAATCTGGTAGTATGAGTCATTTACAACGATTGTGACTTTCAGCAGAGATAGGTAATAAAATAAATTTGAAATCTAATACTTACAGCCTTTGTAGGCACTGAGAATGCACTTTATTGTAGTTTTAGTGTGTAACTTGATTACAACACCGAATGAATTAAAAGAAAACAAAGCACAAATTAGGTACGGTAAGTCTAGTGAATCCCACATTAGCCACTGTCACACAGTTTATATGAAATGATCGGGGAATTACAAACTCTAAATTCAGTTTCCCCGAAAAAAGTATAACTATTGGCATGGGAGGATTTCTTGTGTTTAAACGTTTTTGTATCATTAAAATGAAATTTGCAGAACATAATGACTCAATGATATGATTTATTTCATTTTCAAAACCGTAAAATCTTTGTAGGTATAGTTTTTATGTGTGTATATTACAGATCAATTAACATCAAAACTATTTTCTTCGACCACATGTAATAAACATATTCCTGGAATCTACGCTACATTTCCAATATTTCTACATATATTTTTTAATATATTTCGTCGTTTACTTCGTATTCTGAAGAAAAAAACTTTTCTTAACGATAAGAAAAACATATAGTGCAAAAACGAAACGAACACGTGTTTTTTTTCAATATGATCCATATACGTAGCTAACCCCTACCACCGATCTAATGCCAATAAGAATCGGTGCATCCCTTCCGCAAAATTTTGATTTCCAGAAATCTGTTACTTTTTCACAGAAGAGAGTGGAGATTTCTTGGAGTATGTGTGCGTAGTATATGAATCAAAATTTAGCATATTTTTGTTTTGTATGTAAAACAGGCATAATTTAAAGTTAAGTCAGTGTTTCGTGTAAAAATTTAACGTAATAGTAGTTAGTGAAATTAAGTATTAACTAGAAGATGCTCACATTGCAACAGGTATGTATGTAAATGTTTTGTTATCGTTTTATGTATTGTGCACGATTCGGTTGAAAAAGTATATGTACACATTATTCCGTGGTAGTAATATCTATTCTTTGTTTCTTTTTTGCATATTCTGGATGCAATTTATGTTAAGTAATAGTAGAAATTTAACGTATTTTATATCGTCGAGTCCTATTAGTATCGCTACAGTTAATTACGAAATCTTATATACTACATGAAGTGTTTAAAAAAATAATATTATGTAAACTCATTTTTTCTATTAATTAACGTCAGACTTAACGCTTCTTTCTTGAGTAAGCCACATACGAATACCTAGTTTTTAATTCAATGATTTGCTTCAGGGATTCTGCTGTACGCCGCACAAAGTACCGTCTTTCAAAAGCTTCATTTTCGTCTACATGTATTGAATACAATCTTTAACGTAGAGTAATCGGTTTAAGTTTCAAACGAAATACTTTCGAAAATGCTTATCTGAATATACAAAAATTGGCAAAAAAAATTCCGTACAGTAATCCAAAATTGATGTAGTACAAATTTTATTTAGATTTTAGTTAATGCAAAGAATTTTTTACATTAATACAATGAAAATGTCTATTTTCTTCATTCTACTACTAATATTCAGGAAATTTTCAGGAAAAAAAACGGATGTCGTTTGTTTCGTGTCTTCATTTGTCTTTGGTAACGTTGTTCTGTACAGATTTCCAATAAGAATGTTAATTTAATTTTTTTTTTGATACCGTTTGGAATCTTGCCATCAGTTGTCGTGGTAATTCGAAGGAACATCTCTTCATTATTTAATTTATCGCGAGAATGATCAATTCTTGTTACGAAATTAAATAAAAGTAACCAAAATCTGAAACACAGCTGTTTCTTTGCGTTCAGAACAAAAAACTACGACCCAATTGAATAAATTATATTAGTCATCACTGTGTCAATGTATCTTATTGTTAAGTTCTAACAATTCTGAATAGAAAGATAAACGTGGCAGAAAACTATAAAATTCAGGCATTACGGTTTCAATACCACAATTATGTTGTCCAGCTTTAGAATGCTAAGTTTCAGCAGCTAGATTATGCATTTTGATGGTTATAAAGCTTGTTTTAGATGTAATACAATCAGCGAAATTTCTATAGTTTCGCATGAACTATTGAACAGAATATAATGTTTTTTCTTAAAATATCCGACAAACTATGTATTAAAGGTAAAAAGCTTCATGGCAAAGAAAGGTTTTAACACAAGTGAAAATAATGAAAAAATATGTTACAGTTTACGTTAAACAACATAAAAACATTATAATTTCTGAATTTTTAATAAACTTATTGATGGGTGTTGGATCCTCAACAATTTCAAAAATCCGATTCTTCATACTGTCTATTAACTTCGTCAATGTTGAAGCAGGTATCTCATTGCAACATCTCGTTATCGCAGATTTCAGTTCTTGTTCTGTCTGTCTCTGTTTTCGTATTGGTGATTATTGGCATATACCCACCTAGCCAATATTCCCCAAAGATTTTCAATTGGGTTCAAGTCGAGTGAGCGAGCAGGCCATTCCATTAAATTGATTTCCCTTTGTTGAAACCACACTTTGGATCGGCTGGAAGAATGGATAGCTGCGTTGTCTTGTTGAAATATCCAGTCTTGCGACGATATTTGTTCACCAAAATCTATTAGAACCGTTTGTAGAAGTTCTATATAAGACTATAAGACTCCGAATTCATTCGTGTCGAAATAAAACGTCTAGGAGTTTTATTGTTATGGGTAAAAGCCACCCAAACCATTGCACTACCGCCACCAAAATTTCTACTCAATAGTATTTAAAGCCATGAGGTCCGTCCAAATTAAATTTCTTTTCGTCGGAAAATATGACGTTCTTCCATTCATTATCCCATCGTATATGATTTTGTGCAAATGTCGGCCTTTTGCTTGTTTGGGAGTCTTCCTAAAGAGTGGTTTTGAGACCTTTTTCTCCCATCTAAAGCGTTTACTACCGGATAAAATTTGTGGTACACGTCTCTTAGTTACCTACTGGAAAATTTAAATCACATTTGATTTGTTGTGCGGTTATATTGCCAGGAGAGGCTAACCGAAATATCGATGAGTGCTACCTTCGCGTAAGTTTTTGATTTAGTTCCTTTAGGACGATATTTGCCGTAGGAATTACCTAAAGTTATAAAATTATTGATGAGGTGATGGGATCGCCCCAATTTCTTGGCTATTGCTCGGTTTGAACACCCCATAACAATTTATTTTTCTCTTTTCATCCTCTTTTTAAACTGTTCAGACGCGTTTTTGTACTGGCAGGCAATTCCTAACTTCATACAATGTTTCTCTAGCACTGTGGAACCTGTGGAACTGTACTTACAAATTTCGCTCGTATTTATACGTTTATGTCACATGTAATTCCCCTACTCATCTAAGAAGTGTGATATTTACAAAATAATATTTCTGCCGTTTCATTATGTTTAAAAATAAAATTCTAGGTAATTTCCAATTATTACAGTTGCTAAATATTTATAGGGGAACTACAAAATGATATGGAACTATAGAAATTTTGCTGAGTGTACATACGTCGTTAATATTTCTTTTAAAGCCTGCACAGTCTTCATTAATAATTTCAAAGAAGTTTCAGTAAGGGCTATGACGATGAATGGCTACAACAGATTTCAATTTTTTTAACTATGATACTGGCTACAATTGTATTAAACGTGATTCTAATTAGGATTTCTGGCTTGTTTCTGGAATCAGTAAATGTAAGTCAATTTTGCCACTGCATTTGCAATTCAGCCATAATATTCTGAAAAAAGACGTCCTCCTTCGGTATAATTATATCGTACTCATGATTGAATTTTACCAAGATTAGATTTACTTGAATGTTAATATTTTATATCCCTTTCGATCTGATATCTGATTTCTTCTTCTGATTCTTTTGCAAGACTCTGTATGTTGATACCAGCCATTTATGTATATCTCCATACACATAGTACTTTGTAATTGAGTTTCTCAGTTGTAAATTTAACTAAATTCGTAGTAATAATCCTGCTGTACATAGACTGTTTCATTGTCGTATCTATTCAAACATTATTTTCGTAAATAGGACATAAATAAATACATACATGCAGAAGTGCGTGTGTTTAGTGCTTTGGCAACATTACAGATATTGAACCGAGTTTCATCCCAATTTAGTGAATCATAAAATCATATCCTAGACTAGGGCAATTGTGTTGTAAATTTTAAAATCCTTTCATGCAAGCCGGCTCTCGCATTTCCAAAATCTATGCATGTTCTAGATATGTATATTATATGTATAATTACTACAGTAAATCTTATAAGTGAAGAATATACAATTCTGACGTTTACTACTCTACTTGTCTGTAATAAGCAATAAGTAAATAGTTTAATTTTTTCAATCACTGAATAAATTTGTTTAGAAATTTATTTATTTCGGCATGTGCAAGGCCGAGTAAGATACTCTCACTTAATGAAAGTCCCCTGATTTCTAGCTTGGTAATTGCAATTGCGATATATAGGTATGTACAAGTAATCAGATATATGCATCTAAGTTAATTAATTTTCAAAAAGATTTACGCACGATTTAACTGCTGTTAAGCACTGAGGATCCAATTTCTAAATAATAGTTGATTAGTTTGTGATTAAAAAATGAGGAATGAGGAACGTTATTACCAAAAGAAAAGATGCTCGTTTGTTAGTTACTGTGGTGACATGTTAAATTTGTCTGAAACAGTTTTAAGTTTTACAAGATGCCATACAGGATTGAAATACGACAGTCTATATACTTGGACGACTACCTAAACGCAAGATAGTTAGAGGACCTCAATCTGGACAATCTGGTTAAGACAGAGTTGGGATGTCTACGAGCACTTTCGGCCGTAGATTTGGAATTGCGCATAGAACTGTTGGCAAAATTCTGACTAAAAATGGGTTAGATTATCGAAAAAGGAGGAAGTGTCCGAAATACACCGCAACTCAATTAGAGACAATCCCCAGATGCTACCGAACATTAAGCCGTCAACATTTTATTGGCAACAGAGTTATTGTTTTAGACGATGAGAAATATTTTACGTATTTTACATTATCTAACAGGAAATAAAGGGTAACGATGGTTTTTACGCAATTGTCCTGACAACGTCAAATTTAAACCGAAAGCCAAATTTGCCGACAAGATTATGGTCTGGTGCTCTATTTCTCAAGCAGGAATTTAAAGACCTTACGTTGGGAGTAGGAAAGTTTATGATAAGGCAGCAGAAGAAAGTACTGGCTGTACACCGTTAGACAAACGTTTAGGGAGGGTGAAGTAGAGTGCTACTATCCCCACCCTCCCTACATGTTTGGTAATGATAAGGGTTGAAAAGCCCAAAATGAAGCACAGTTATGGCCCAGAATATTCCAGAAGATCCGAGAAGTGAATATCAACGTTGTCCAAAGAATGATGGGGAGAATTTTAGCAAAATTGGCCACCATTAAGGACCACGCACCCTTAGCACTTTTGTGAATTTAGATTTTGTGAGAAACAATAGTCTATACTCATTTCCCAATGATTGTTTTAATAAAATTTTCACTACTAACCGATTTTTACCTTTGATTTTTTTTTTCCAAAACATGTTCCATATTCTTCGTTATTTTGTAAATATTTTCTTTGCTTATCACTATCGTTGATTATTTATAAATTTGTGCCATCCTTTAATATACATATGTAGCACAGTTTTTTTAGAAATTGAATCCATTAATCCTAGATTGTTGAGATTAACGAAAACAACCCATCTATCAAATACTCAGAGTAATAATTAAATAAAATTGTATTTTAAATTGAATATTGTTTGTTGTAATGCTGGCTGTTATGTTTACAGGTGGATTCAACAGTTTTATATTCCCCGTATCATATTCATGCGCATCGCCACGCTTATTGAAGTTAATTAAATTCTTATGAACAGTAGTATGATACATAAATGTACAGGCATGAGTCATTATGTTGTTCTTCTCAAATTTACTCTTTGCCATGTTCATTACGTGGTAGTTCGTTAATTATTCGTACGGGTTCTTTAGCAGGATGCATATCTAACTAACAATTATAGAGTTATCCCATGATAAAATAACAGATATTTTCAATAATCTGTACAGTTCTTTTAATTATGGTCTTTGCGGTTTTAACTCTATCATTACAGATATCAACGCAGTGGGCTTGATTTTCTTTAAGAAAAGCATTTATTTATAGCACTATTTAATATGATTGGACGACTCGCCTTTTCTGTGGAAGCTTTTGATCTTAGTTTTAATACGTTTTTATTTAAAAATCAGTGAAAAGTATCAGATTGGATGTTAAAGCAATTGGTTTATTCTTTTTTTTCTATTTTCAGCCTTCAGCAATGGCTACGGATTGCGCAAATCCATTGTCCACTGTTAGTGATATATTGCAGAAACATTCCATAAATTCCTTAATGCAACAAGATGTATTTAATAAAAATACAGCAACTGATAATCCAGGTACGTACATATATAATACTATTACAATTTTTCAACTAGAAAGCTCGTTACATGCAAGGGTTTTATGCCAGGATTTGCTGCTGATGTAAAGCATACAATGATTAAGTTGTTTGTGACTAATTAACGCTATTATTGTTACTCATTTATGTTCGCTTTCTTTGGTCAAAATGTTGAGTTTATTTTTCTAATTGCAGCTGTTCTCTTTCTTGAATCACTATCATTTTCTATATACAAAATAGTGCTGTTAGACAAATTTGCTTCTTGTCCATCCATTGAAAATAGTTAGGGTTAGTACTAATGCTTCATGCTTCAATATTTTTCAGTTTGAGCTTCCAAAAAAAAATCGGTTTGAAAAGAAAATATTCATTTCGGGATACCTGAAGTATAATCTGGTAAATCACCAAACATAAGATACTTGATTGGCATCAATTGATAGAAACCAAACATGCTGACAGCATGATTCTTTGCTTTGTCTAAATAATACACTATCACCTGCTCCCAAACCTCTGTAAAACCTACGAAATCATTTTCGCAAGACTAAATTAAGTTGACGACTCCTAAGAGACTAAAAAACTTTTCTTGGATGCAATTGAGTCATCTAGAATCTTTTTAGCGATAAATAGAAAGCATTTTTCTAGTCTTCCTTCAATCAATAGAATCCAGACACAACCGATAGCTTAACCTTTGAGTACGTAGCAGGTATGCTAAAATAATCTTAACAATTTTTGTTATTTTTTCTATTTATTAAATATGGATATCTCAGATTCGGTAGATAGAAATAGAAACTTTGACAATTAATTAGAATGGACGTCAATCGGAGGGAAGGATCGTTGACAATGTTTTTACTGAAAGAAAAATCAGAGTAAAATTACTAAAATCATTTTCCATATCACTAGCTGAGTTAATATGAACACACTGAATATGATACTGACAGAACAAGCGACGTTAACCGAATCGACGTAAAAAGTTTCAATAGTTGAAAGAATACGCTCTTCAATGGGCCGTGTTTAAAACTTTTAGGAATGTCTATTTTTTTCCCTTCTATGTCTCCTTCGAGTATTGACGTTTAATTCCAAATTTTTTTATATCTTTGTTATACTTTTTGCTTCAGGATTGTTAAATTCTTTGTCCAGCAAAACATTTTCAATCTCTGAAAGACAGCAGGAAATCGTTTTCATGCCATGGATCTCTGTGCCCAAAAGGTCAATGATGACCTTTTGCTCCATGAATTATTGCACTACATTGACTTGGAGATCTTCAAATTTTCCATAGAGAAGAGTGAGAAACAATTCCTCAAAAATTATTTGACAATTTGATTTACTTCATGTCGCCATATGTATCATAAATATACTCTGTCGACCTTGGGCTGGTATCCTTTTTATTTGAGTCCTAACATAGGTGTTTACACTCTACGTAATTCTTCTCCACTCCCTTATGTCTGTTGTGTTGTTTCCCTAGTCCGTAACCTTCATCCTTTGGAGGTTGTCGTGGATGCTGTTGAACCACCTTTTCCAAGACCTTTTGCAGTTTCTGTACATATCCTAGCCATCTGAATCATTGTGGTCTTGCTCTCTGTCTTAAACATGTTCTACTCCAGCTTTACTAATTTGTTGGGGAGTTTTAGCTCATCCATCTCTGGGATCTCTCTTTATCGATCTCCAGCAGTGTTTCTAGTATATTGGTCATATTCCCGCCTTCGTCCAATCCTCTGGTTTCCTCTCTTCATCCCAAACTTTTTTTCTGATCGTAGATATTCGTTCATGCAGTAGTTCTCCTACTGTCTCTATAATTTCCGCTGTTATCGCCGTAATTCCTTGGCTCTTGTTATTCGTCAAACTTTTAATTGTATTTATTACTTCTTGTCTAATTGGGAGCTCTATCTCAATTTCCTTTCGTGACGTTCTGTTTTTGTTCCCTAGTATTCTTTGCCAAATATTGGAGGTAGTTTTTTCCATTTGTGTAGAGTCTTTATTGTTTTGCATATTAACGTTCCGCTTTTCGCTTTAGATACAAGCCCTTTGCGTCTGGAATCCTTTTTGCATTCTTCGATATTTTTACTGTACTTATTCCTACACAAAGACGCACTTTATTTAATTTTTTTTCAATTAAAATAATATCCATTAATATGTCTCCTAATTTCCCCTTTTTGGTCATACCATGAGTGATTTTGTATACATACACACAATCCACTTTTCACAATGAAGATGGAAGGAAATGTGTCCAAAAAGTTGATTGGATAAGGGAGAGGCTATTTGACATGCTAATAATTGTTTTATACCCATTACATGTTCAATAAAAATCGTTCTGTTTTACTTAAATGAATGAAGACAAATCATAATCCTCAAAATTTGCAAAGCGGAAGTTATTACTAATAATAATTTCGAATCATTTATTTAATTCATTCGGTGGTATTGGTATTTATTGCGAACAAAATTTTCGCATTTCGTTTCCGGCAAGTTGACATGCATCGGCCAAAAAACTACTCGAAACGTCACAAAAACAAGCGTGCTGCTAAACCGAACGGCCTTAGAAAAAAAAAACCATATAAAATACTAGCAGGCGTTGATCGTAGATACATTTTTCATTCTTCGAATAAAAGAGAAACTCAATCGACGTGACTGAGTAGTTGTGACTTAAGATCTCCTTTTAAACTGTAACTCGTAATTTTTTAAGGATTTTATTTTATACAAAGTGTTTCAAACATATTAATTTTAATTAATGGCCGGCGAAACCATGTCTATTTCAGATCTATTGGGTCTGAATTCACCGCGTGGTTTATTGGGCAATTCGTTTGGAAATAATTGGAATGGTCTGTATTCGCCGCCAACGCCTACGACATCTAATTTTCAGGTAAGTCATTTATTTACGCGATTTATTGTTGAATTATGATCGCAATTCGATTTCGTTGTGATTTTTTGATATAAATTTGTAATGACATTTTGGCCGATTAGGTTAAACAAATTTGCATGGCCGTCTTAAAGTCGCCGAAACGGCTAAAAATATGTAGCGTCCATATTTAAGATGTCTTTTCTTCCTAACTTCACGTCAAACATGTAAACTCGTAAAAGATTGATAGAAAAATTGAAATATGTCTATCTTACGTATTTAATACAATTTTTTTACATAAATTTAGCAAAATTACATAATATGGCGATTAAATGTTTGTGGTTTCTCTTTTGACATTTTGTAAAAATAAAGAAAATTTGTTTAAAACTCGCCACTACTGACAGATCGCACTTTGATTGTGATTAATTTTCTCCTCCTGTTTGTGTTAACGCAGAAATAACAGGCAAAATGAGTATGTCTGAGACTATAATGTGATGCTTTTGTAATAGCGTTTCTTTTGAATTTTGATGTATTTGTGGCGATCTCTTGCTGTAATCCAATTCCTTACAAGGTTCGGATCGCATTTTGGTATTAATAGATATTAAAAACTGATTGAATAGAAGAGGTACCCCATTTTTAATTCATATCAGCCTTTAATTTTTCGAAATTTTAGTTTAAAGACAGATTCAGCTCGTCAATTCAGTCGTTCCAAATACATATGTATTGTTACAAAGTATTGAGGTGAAAAGTTGGAAATAGTTCCAAAGCTGTAGTGCAAAATAAACTGTGGCTAATGCCCTCTCAGTCTTGTCCCTATTAGGAACTTTTCGTAAATCGAAATTCTAAGAATTGTTTCACATGCTTTATTTATTCTATATTGTTCCAAGCTTTAGAGATATTTGGAGCTACACCAGTATAGCTTATCCTTGCTCCCACTATATTCATTGAATATCGAGAGATATTAGTAATTTCTGTTGAAATCCTGGTTATTTTATATCAAGACCACTTAAAAAAGCTCAAAGCATACTTAACTGCTGAGGAACATGTAGCAATCCAGAAGAAAGTATGCTTAGAGTTTGGGTGCATTATCAAGAAACTAGACATTGGTTTTTGAGATACTACATATTTCGTTCTAGTTTCAAGCTAACTGTATTGATTGTTGTGATGTAGGTAGTGGTTAACTTTGTTCCACAATTTAGTTGTTTAGTTTCTATTGACGACGGAAAAAGCAATCACAACTATGCGTTTGATGCTTAAGCTTTGAATACAATTGTCTAGCACATTCGTAAAAGTTATCTCAATTCAAAAAATTCTGAAAATTTCGAATAATAACTAATAAGGATATTTTACAGAGAAATTTGTCTTTTTCCTCGAATTCATCGACACAATCACAGAATTACTATCCAAATTGTACACTTCGAAGCACTTCACTAAGGTATGCTGACCAATAATCAATGAATAAAACGGCTAACTCTCACCTTACACATTCTTTTATAGTGATAGCGTTGGTAGTTCAAGTTCAACCGGTCTAGATTCTCCCCTAATTGGCAATCTTAACAACTCCAGATCCAATTCTCCCGCTGATTCTGATAGCGCAATCTCCAGTCCAGATGGAAGTCTTACCGAAATTTTGGTAAATATCCACATGAATGGTAATAATGTGGAAATTAATTAATTTATTTTTTAGAATTCGTTGACACTAAATGAAGCCATAGCAAGAAATTGCCTAAACAATCCAGAATTTCGTGGAGATTTGGATCTCACTAATCTTCAAAATCTTCAGGCCATTCACGCTTTTAAGTATCTGCAGCAGCCGCCAGCTCTATTAAATTCTCTATTAAATCCCGCCTGTTCTCACAACGCTTCTCAGGTATTATGTATTATACGCATACACAATAAGCAGGAGCAATATTCATTTAGTCTTTTTTTTAATATGCAGATACTTGATAGATGGAATGGCAATGCAGCTCTTGGGTTAGTCTCACTTGCCGGTCAAGTGCAGGAGAATTTGGACAGAGCGGCTCGTTTTCATAGAACAGCTGCTTCTGTCTACGACGCCACGTGTACGTGGAGCGGTGTTTTGCCGCCGCGCAGTTCGAAACCCGTCGGCTATTCCAGTAAAGTTTTCCTGGGCGGCGTGCCGTGGGATATCTCTGAGCAGCTACTGATCCAAACCTTTAAACAATTTGGACCGATACGGGTGGAATGGCCCGGGAAAGATAAGCAGGCTTCGCAGCCAAAAGGGTACGTCTACATAATTTTCGAGTCGGAGAAGAACGTGAAAGCTCTCTTGCAAGCTTGCACCAATGATTACGGTAACAGTAATAATTGGTACTACAAAATATCTTCTAAGAGAATGAAAGCTAAAGAGGTAGGTAATTAATTAGTATGTGGCAATTGTAATATTATTTTGTTTACTTTAAATTTAGGTACAAGTTATACCGTGGATTTTAAATGACTCCAATTATACAAAATCAACATCTCAGAAATTAGACCCTAGTAAAACAGTTTTTGTTGGGGCACTTCACGGTGTACTAAACGCTGAGGGACTCGCTAAAATTATGAACGATCTTTTTGACGGCGTTGTGTATGCAGGTTGTTTAAATTAGACTAACGTAACGATATATTTTGCTACGTGAATATTTTTTTTATTATTATTAGGTATTGACACTGATAAGTACAAGTATCCAATTGGTTCGGGAAGAGTAACTTTTAACAACCCTAGATCGTACATGAAAGCTGTTGCGGCTGCCTTCATTGAAATCAAGACTGCCAAGTTTACTAAAAAAGTATGTTTATTCTAATACACTCAATTTAAAAACTATTTTAAATCGTTTATAGGTTCAAGTGGATCCTTATCTTGAAGATTCTTTATGTTCGGTGTGCGCAGTTCAGCAAGGCCCTTATTTCTGTAGGGAATTGATGTGCTTCAGATATTTTTGCCGCACCTGCTGGCAGTGGCAACACACTCAAGAATTAAGACACCACAAACCGCTAATGCGTAACTCCAAGAATAATACAGTCATGGGTTTAGGAAATGTGTCCCTTACCTAAGCAAGTAACTTAAATTTTATATATTCGTACCAATTATATCCCAGTGTCTGTAGATAATTAATTTTTCGAAGAAGGCTGTACTTTAACACTTTTAAATTGTACGCTTTATTATCAGCGTGATATGTATTAGAAAAAAAGATAAACTGACAACTGTATTTTTATACAAATATTTGTCGAAATGCCTTGTCTGAAATAATAGTAGTTTTATAAATTCGAGGTGTATGACGATTTCGTGGTAATAATTTAAGATGATGTTCTCCGCCTTCGGTGTTATTAGAAGGCAGAAAAGATTTTTTATGGTTGTCAGTTTTGTTATTGTGCTAAAAGTGCATTAAAATATATTCATATCATAATTTATTTTGCCAAAAAGTAAATTAAGAAGACTTTCTTAACATTCAGTGTTTTAAAACTGTATTAAGATCTTAAAAAAAATGCAATAACCCGAGACAATATTTGCAAAGTATTTCATTGATTAACATAATCGTTATTTTATTATTTCATATAATAATTTATATTGTGTAGATTAACTAATAATATATATTAGATGTATTAGTCTAGTGTAGTTTTAAGTGTTGATTATTATGGTAAAGTTTTTATATTTCTTTGTTAATTTAATTTCTTTAATGCTATTGGGGTGTATTGGGTGAAATTTATATTTTATGTATTTTAGTATTTTTACTGGTTACAGTTACATACTGTACATAAATTTTTTGGATTGCCTATATCGATGATGATGATGACTTGGCAACGATTTCGGCTAATGATTCAAGTGTTTAATATAAACTATATTATAGTTGTCCCGTTGCGCTGAGCGCCTTAAATATTTCTTCGTAATATAAGATATTCGATTACTGTTTAATATTAAGATATCTTTACAATTAAAACTTCAGCAAATTATATTAACGAGCCTTTTATTTCAGTTTTTATTAAAGACATCTGGTGTTGGAATACAAAGCCCCGTTTTTCTTTCAACTTTCATACCTCCATGCGTGTTCCTTAATGAAGGAAGTTGTGATTTTTCAGTTCCATGTTACATTTTAACTATTTTTTTTAGAAAAATTTCATTAGAGTTTTATTTATTTATTTTTAGTTATTTTTCATGTTTAATTAATCAGACTGGTGTTAATTGTGATTGTAGTTTTAGGCTGGTTTTAACATATATAAAAGTGAAGCTATTAAATAAATAACGCATCGTGGTGAATCATTCCTTTTCCCGTTTAATATAAATAGCGCAATGCGTTACGTTTGATAACTTCGCTTTTTAGAATCAGACTGGTGCATGATAGAAATAATTTTATTTTATTTTTAACATTTATTAACAATTATCACTAACAACGATTTCGATTAAAGACTTTTGAGATATCGTGGAAGAAAATGTTCATACGTAATACGTTGCATATGCAAACTTAAAAGTGTTTAACATCGAAGTAGCAGTTTTTCTTTTAAGTTTTTCTCTTTTTTTAATAATAGCGTGCACTAGCTCTAATTTAATACAAAAGAATATAGTGGGAATTTTAATGTATCAGTCTTAATTTATGCATTTCTGTATTTTGTTGGTATTTTATGATGGTGTATTTTATAAATCAACATTTTGGAAGGTTCACTGCTGTTTTACTGTAGTCTTTAAAAACCGTTGCTTTTTACGGTGAACTATAAATGTTGGTTTGTTTTTAATATGCAGAATTTGTTTCTCAGTTTTATTAGAGTTAAATAAAGCTATATGTCTAGATACTGTTTTATTATTTCTTAATAAACCTTTCCTAAAAGGTCCCTTATCATTATCAAGAAAATTTAGTGTCCATTTTGAGAAAGTTAAAGCGTTAAAGTAAACAAAAATTACAGAACGTACAATTCATTCAAATAACTAAATTACTAAATAAATATTCTCTCGGAAAATGTTTTGTAGAATGTATAATTTAATTATTCCAGCTGACACAATTTCTTCTGCTGGAATTGCTTTAAAACTTTTGTCTTGTTCGGTAAAAAAAAATTGATCCTGTAATTCCAGTGTCACTGCCACCTACATCTTAAATATCTTATCCAGTAGATCAAGACTCCATAGTTTCTTCCATTTTCTTCAGCTATTTCACTTTTTGCTTTTGCCTATCTGATTTACTTGTAAGTCCTGGTTGGTAATACTTTTTCCATCTGACGCATTAATTTTATCGTCTATAGTCGAGGCATGCTCTCCATCTGTTTTCTTGCATATTGTCCTACTAGTGGCCTTCGTATATCTGCCTAAGTTTTCAACACAGTAACTTGTATTTAAGCCTTAACGAAAGAGCACCTTTTCTCGAACAATTATCAGTAGATAGATGGATCAAGAAATTAATTGCTTCATTAGCGACACTAGAAGAAATGCACAATTACTATCGCTTTATTGAATTTTAATTGTTGATCAAACCACCACCCTTCTCCCCCGCATTCATGGAGTTATCGGCAGAATTCTTCGTTTTTCAAGTGTTGTCTTGTAACTTTACAATCTTTAGCTACCTGCTTAAAATCTAACAATGTTTTCATATGGAAATATACGTTTTGATACGACATTGAAATGTCGCACAAACATATATTCTACTTCCTTAGCGCCAATAGCAAGCAGAGTTCCTGCAAGTTTTGTGGATTTGCCACAGTTGTTCAAAATTGCATCGAATTTGTCAATAAAGTTATATTGGACAAACTAAAAGATAAATTGAAACTAGATATAAAAAAAGCATGTAGCCCATTTTCGGTTTGGAAGAGTTGAATCTTCCGCAGTAGCGTAACATCTCATTAAGAACGGACACCATATCGTAACAGATAGTCTCACATTAATAAAAGCAATTAAATGGCCACGACATCTTGATGAGTATGAAAGCCTGTACATAAGTAAATACCAGAATCTAATGAACCGGAGTTATCAGTGTAATATAGAAAGACTACTAGATTACTATATTATTTCTGTATTGCTTCATCCACTTAATAATTACAATTCCATTAGATTAAATAAAATATAATCCTCTTCCTATATACAAAAAAAATTATAAATAGAATTTTTGATTGTAAAATTCCTACAACACACAAATTCACCCACAATGTTTAAAAAATATTTACAAATATATAAAAATCCACATAACAGATTAATTCAATCGTTTTCTTGTAAATAGTTGATATAAACCTACACAAGAGGAAAATGTTGCTATAAAACCGACATGCCAAGTTTTTAACTTTGATGACCACAGGAAACCAGGTGGTAAAGTGTTCACAGCATGTATAAAATCCAAACTCATTCTGATACAAGTTAGAATTTCATAACGTTGACGAGCGATTAACTTCTCCAATCCAATTCTGCAATATCAATGTTATTTAATATGTAATGACATTCTTCAAATTGATATCTGATACAACAAAATACAGATAAGAATAACAACTTACTGTTTATCTGCACTTAAATCGGCACATGTTTTATGTTGTTGTAAGATAAGAACATATCTTAAAGTTCTGAAAAATGAGAAAAACTAACAAAATCTAAGAATTCTCAAATAAATAAAAATCTTACTTCATTAATGTTAAATAAATACTAGCCGACCAAAAAATAGAACTTGCTGTATCCCAGGGCTCAACATTGTAACCAGATATTAATCGATGCTCAGCTAGCCATGCTACTTTTTCAATAGGATAGTATAATATATCTATTACATTTGTAATAACGCCAAGCGAAGCCATTAATTTATCGTTTTCCTGCATTAATTACGATTTTAAATGTAATACCAAATTTATAGTATTATTTACCTCTTCACCAAACCCATATTCCATTGCATATTTTAACATTGGTAAATCATCAAGTAGCCTAAGTATTAGTCTAGCTGCAGACATTTGGGAGCTGACATTCTGCATACGTTTAGCCAATAGGGGATCGCTTGTTAAGCCACTAATTAACTTTGTGCTGTAACATATTGTTCGCAAAAACTGAAAAGCAAAAATAGAAGATAGCAAACAAAAAATAGTCTTTACCTTGTCTCTCCCTTTGTATGTCTCTAAGACATTGCAGATTTCATCTAATACTGGAAATTTACTCATTTCTTTTGTAAATAGTGTAATATCTATATAATCAAATTGTTCTTATTACACAACTATTCAACAATTCAACTCAAGAAAATGATAAGAAATTAGATGAAAATTAATTTAAGGAAGTAAAACTTTACTTTCTCATTTCGAGGTTGAGGTTAATTCATTCGCTAAACAGGTATTAGAACAAACAGACAGGTAGTGTAGATCAAGGTTGACGATTGCATTGGAATGCACATTCTACGTTTTGAATTGAGTTAGTGGTATTTGCAAATTTTAAATAAAAAAGCAATTTGAATAACATGAAGTTTGATGCAAATATGATTTTAAAATTACCGCCTTTAAATACTAAGGTCTGCCAACTGTATCGTGTCCCTTACATTACTTTCCCCCAAAGCATGTGACTTGGTTGACTAGTCACATATGATAATGTCATTTTAGTCAGTCATTTAACCTAATATGACTTTCTATCAAATTTATTAAATTTAGTTGGTTAGGTTATCTGGCTTGTTAAAAGATCAATTTCTATTAATATAAAAATGCTAAATATGCTCCTAAATAGTATATAAAGTATCTTTACGTAAGAGCTTATTTAAATATGTAAGGTGGCAATCCTTGCAGAATTGAAGAGGTTATGCATACATAAGAATTGTCAAAAATGTTGAAGTTTACCAGAATCGTCCAAAATACTAAAGGAGTTGTACAGAATTTAAGTCGAATACACTATTCAACAGCTAGTAGTGTGGAATTAAAGAATGTAAACTCAGAAGATGTGAAGGTTTCAAATGATCCAGCTTCAAAAAACAAGAATCCAAAGTCAATTCTACAGTTTCGAAACAGTATGGTTGCAGCAGCATTCGCTTCACTGGAAAAAGAAAGCCGAAATGAAATCCAAACACCTCAGACTGATAGTCAAATTGCCTCAGCTAAATCTGTCGATGAGTTGCTAGCGATTTCACAAGGAAATGGTGTTTCAAGAAACCATGCATTAAAAGTAAAGTTGCAGGATGTCACAAAATCAAATTTACTATGCATATTATTTTAGGTCATTTCGATTTTAGGCGATTGGTCACTTGAAGGAAAGGTAAAATTGCCGGATTTTGAAGGAGATCCCAGATTTATTAAATTATGTAAAATGCTAATGAGAACAAATGTAAGGGCTAATAACAGAACTATGGCACGGAGTGAAGATTTATCTACAATATTAAGTATAACTGCAGATGATGAAGCTGCTAAATTAGTAGCTAGTATTACAGTGCCACAAATGGTAAAGGTAAATATAATAATATTTTAATGCCTTTAAATTAGAGCTATAGAAAACAATAATTTCAGGTGATGGCTACATTGACGCAAAGAAAACGAAGATCAATGATTTTGCTTCGTGCTCTATCATTCAATATAACCAGAAGCACGACTGCTTTGGATTTAAAACAGTGTGGTGACCTTTTATATGGGATGGCAGTACTAAACTTTCCAGATGAAAATCTTGTACAGCGAGTATGCATCGATGCATGCAAAGGAATTGGTGGTGATTTGCAAAAAAGTGCAGTACTTGGGTCGATTTTAACGAGCTTAGGATTGCTAAAATACAAGGATAATGGTATGTAGAAATTAAAATGATATAAATTGTATAACTTGTTTAATTCTTGATTTCAGCTATTTTAGAAGCATCCTGCCAATGGATGGAAACCAACACCAGCCTGTGTAGGCCACAAGACTTATTCGCTTTGTTTATGACAATGGCTGTGTTAAACTATAAGCCACTAAATGAAGATAATTTTTTTAAAGTATTACTTTACATTTTTTCTCAAAATATTGAGTTATTCCAAGTTTGTTTTAGAAATTACTGCCCCAATTAAGTCAGACGGACGCACCTAAACCAATAGTTTGGTTAGATTTGGTATGGTCTTTAGTATTATTAAATAGAGCCACACCAGAATTAATTAACACCATCTTTTCAAAAGAATTTATTAGTTCGCTAAATATAGTTGATGAGCAAAGTATAGCCCATAAATTAAAACTAGTTAATATTGATTCCGCAGTTCGCTATTTAACACCAAGTTATACAGGATCCACTCTAGACATAGTTCCCGAAATTCGAAATGTAAAACTACTCCGAACTAAAGATAAGGAAGAAATGAGCACATCAATAATCGAGTGCCTAAAGAATTTAATTAGCGAAAAGCATTTTAAGACAAAAGTTGATTCGAATATGGGATTTTATTTTGGTAACGTAGTATTAGTTTTGTATTATTCTGTATTGATTCTTTGTTTGCAGATGCTGAATGCTATTTTGATAACAAGTGTAACCCCTTGTTACCAGAGAACTATAAGAGTTTACCTGAACAGAGAAAGTAAATATTCTACACATATTATGTTGCATTTAAAATGAGCTAAACCTGTTACAGAGTGGCAATTTGCGCGTTAGATTATCATGACATGTGTAAAGGTAGTGTAGAACCAACAGGTATAAACGTTTTAGCCATGAAACTACTCGCAGCCCAGGGATATCGGGTACTACCAATATTGTATACAGAGTATAGATCGAGGGATAAGCTAGTCGATAGAGTCCGATACTTAGAAGCAAAACTTAAACAAATTGTTCAACTGTAATAAATTAAAGTTATTGTAATTATTGATTAAATTTTTATTTAATAACTTTGTGTACGATTACTAATTTAAAATAAAAGTATAGGTGGTTTTTGCAAAATAAATCAGCCCAGAAGATGGTGAACACTACTGTTTCTGTACAACCATTTGTTGAATAATTATTTGAATGAACTTTTATCAATATCTTCCTTATCCTTGCACAATCTGCAAACGACATTCTGCGCCTATGTTATACATATGTCTATTTAGTCTTTAATAACCAGTCAGCAAATCTAGCATTTTAATACCTTCCTGTCTTTTCTCAATAGATCTCTAGTAAATTCAGGGCCTGGTGATCTTTGCCACCATTGCTTGGACAACTCTACAATAGACGAGGAGTTTGTATTTAAGTTAGTCTAAGTCAGTAGTAGACTTCTAGATTCATTAAATTCAGATTACAAGAAGTTCTTAGAAGATTTCTATTTTTCTAGTACGCTCTGACTTATTGCAAATTTGTTAACTCCTAGAAATGTGGTTAGTAACATTTGAAAATAGTCTAATAGGTATCTAATAAAACTGGAAGTAGGAGTGCCGCAAGGCTCGCTGTTGGGACCTACAGTAGGGAACATTCTTTTTGATTGTATTTTTCAAGTTGAGCTGTTGACAAGCGCATTATTTTATAAATTATGTCACAAAAATAGCCGCTATGTTAATCCGAACAATGTCATTGGGATGAGTTTGCATCCCACATGAAATTTTTGGCTACCAAAGAGAAAAACCTAGAATATGGATATGATAAATTGTATAACTTATTATTAATTTATTTCAGTTAACCCTGTATACTGATCCTATCTGGAATAATTTATACTGCAGGGTTTCAGTTGGCGACATTGAACGAGATTGACACATAAATGTTAGGTTAAGTGTGATCAAATATTTCCTGTATTTATAAATTGAAATAACTGAATGAAGTTAGAGTGCAGTTAAATTGTATTAATTAGCACAATTTCCACAGAAGATAAAAAGCGAAGAAAATCATATATTAGACAACATTTAGAAACTAGGAAGGATGAAAAAAAACTTTTGGAAAGCATATGTTGAAGAAGGCATAACTTATCTGTGAAAAGATTTATGTTTGTGACGTTATTCTAAGAACATATTTGTGCTTTAAGTTGTATGTTACCAGAGAAGAAATGTTACTTGTTTCGTACATCTAGTGTAATTAATTCAAGAAATACAACTTATTATATTCCCAGTGCGAAACATCCACAATTAACACAATGTGGGATTCTGCTATGTTTTTAAGTACTTTGACGCCAAAATTTTACGTAGCTTTGACTGGAACTTCATCTTTAATATCTGGTTTAATCCTAATTTTCGAATGGTGGTATTTTCGAAAATATGGAACCTCCTTTATTGAGCAAGTCTCATTAAATCACATTAGCCCGTGGATTAGTGGTGTTGATAACAATGAAAATGGAAATTCAAACAACAATTCTTCATCAAATAATCAACAGAACACCATACCAGAATGTAAAGTATGGCGAAATCCATTAAATTTATATCGTGGTGCCGAATATCAAAGGTTTTATTGGGCCACCAATAAAGAACCACTAACCTATTATGATATGAATTTATCGGCACAAGATCATCAAACATTCTTTACATGTGAAGCAGATGCAGGTAAAGCAGAATATGAAATCATGCAAACAGCTTGGAGAGAACGAAATCCTGTTGTTAGAATTAAAGCTGCTCACAGTGCTTTAGAGAGGAATTCCGAATGTGCACCTGCTTATATACTGTTAGCAGAAGAAGAGGCTACAACAATCACAGAAGCTGAAAAAATTTTAAAACAAGCTTTAAAAGTAGCTGAAGTGAATTATAGAAAATCACAGGCAATACAACATCAGGGAGCACTCATGGAAGCTCAACATAGGAGGGATACAAACGTGCTTATATATATTAAAAGAAGACTGGCAATGTGTGCAAGAAGATTAGGTAAATTAAAAGAAGCCGTTAAGATGTTTCGTGATTTGACAAAGGAAGTCCCACCTATAATGAATGTTTTGAATATTCAAGAAAATTTAATAGAAGCTCTTTTGGAAATGCAAGCATACGCTGATGTTCAAGCAGTGTTAGCAAAGTATGATGATATTTCACTACCAAAATCAGCGACGATATGCTACACAGCAGCTTTGTTAAAAGCGAGAGTCGTTGCTGATAAATTTTCTCCTGATATTGCTAGTAAAAGAGGATTGACAACAGCAGAGATGGCTGCTGTAGAAGCAATACACAGAGCAGTTGAATTTAATCCACACGTTCCGAAATATTTATTAGAAATGAAACCACTAATATTGCCTCCAGAACACGTTCTGAAGAGAGGCGATTCAGAAGCTATAGCTTATGCTTTTTTCCATTTACCACATTGGAAACAAATGGAAGGAGCTCTTAATTTGTTACATTGCACTTGGGAAGGAACATTTAGAATGTTGCCTTATCCATTAGAAAGGGGACATTTATTCTATCCTTATCCTACATGCACTGAGTGTGCCGATAGGGAATTATTACCTTCATTTCATGAAGTATCAGTTTATCCGAAGAAGGAATTACCTTTCTTTATAATATTTACGGCGGGGTTGTGTTCTTTTACAGCACTGTTGGCTCTATTGACGCATCAGTATCCGGAACCGATGGGAGTCGTCGCAAAATCTGTATTAAATTGGTTGTCTTTACCCGTTTACTATATATATGAAAAAGTCGAAAGTATGTTACCTTCCAACCTCTTACAACAGTTATCACGGATTTAACTAATTTTATGCATCATCGTTGTGTGTCGTATGATTTTAGGGTTCCTTTATTTGTAATACTTTTACACATATAAGTATTTATTGTTCCTTTTTTCAGTTCTTTTTTAAATTTGTTTGTAAAGAATCTCCGATGTAATTATCGAAACTGTTTTATAAAATAAATGTTTCAGCAATTTGAAAGTATTTATTTTTAGTTGATAGTTTAAAACATTTAAGTAAATTCCAAATTTTTATTATGAAACAACTCCAAGAGAATGCTTACGAACAAAACTATAATACAATCAAGGGAAGCAAGGGGGAGAATTTCCCGGCCAAGGAAAGCCAGGCAGAGCGACTGTTTTAAAAAAAAGTTTAACTGATTTCGCCGTATGGCATGGTGCATTGTTGTAGATTGTTTAAATACGGTAACATTTATTTTACACTGAAAAAAATACAGTGGTAGAAGACCTGTTATACAGGAGCATACAATAACGGACGGTGGGTGTTTCACCATTTGTAACTCCACCAAACCGTTCGGATGGAGTGTCCAAATTCAATTCAATAAATGTTGGCATTATTTGAAAATGAATTGTATGTTTTCCTTCCATAAAGAGGTAGCAGCGTTTGTCGCAATACTTTTTTCTTTGGACTTGTACGTTGAGAATGATCTTCTGCACCCGACAATGCCGTCATAGAGCACATTTCAAAGTATTGGTCCTAAGACAGATCCTTGAGCTCCCTCCAGCTTGCTATGTTAAATTTGTTTCGAACATCCTACGTTACGAGCACGTTCCAGTCTCTTATATTTCTCGCTTACATCCTTTATTTCTTCCATCCTCCACTCCTCTCTATCTCCTCATCAAGTGTCTATCTTATCAGTATTTCATAGTTTGCTGAATGTGCGTTTTAGTAGGCAAAGTGGTCTGCATGTCTTTGGTTTTCCCGATTTGCCTTCTTTTGGTATTAGTATTTCCCTGGCTGTGTCCATTCTACAGAGAAACTTTGTGTTGTTACAAGATTTACAGTTAGTGCATTTAGAAGCCACTCACCGTTTGATTTCATCCCTTCTTTGACAGTTTCTGGAGGTATTCCGTCCGGTCCTCGGGCTCTGTGCTGCCTGTTCCAGTTACATTTGAGTGAATTCGGGCATTTTCGCTACTGTTCTTCTGTAGTTTCCTATCACACTCACGGGCTGCGGGAAAAGTTCTTTCGCTATTGTTTTTTTTTCTCATTAGCTGGCATTTCGTAGAGTGCAAAATGCTTTATCCCTTTCACACAAGATATTTGGAGTCATATTCATTAACTTCAAACTCTTATTCGTAACTTATACTGCTCTAAATACAAAAGCTTAAATGTAGACTGTGGACCTAATAAAATGGGGGTAAGGACTGCTCATATATGTCTAGAAAAATTAATTTTATGCACCAATGTATACAAGTAATTGCAAAAGGATTAATCATAATGAAATGTGACTGAATGAAAATTTATTGACACAAATAAAGTATATATAGCAAACATAATATACATCTTTTATAACAATTATCTATTTTGTCAGTTGTACAAGCAGCTTGATCAACTTTTCAGAGAATTTGGGGTCGTTTTCCAAGCTCTAAAACATAAATTCCACTACAGATACAATCGGCACAATAATACACAGAATTAACATTATAACATACTTTAAACTGTCATTATGTGTTTTGTACTCCATGGTTGAATTCACAGGTAGATTGAGTAATCGCTTCAGTACATCCCTAATTCTAGCTGTCGCCGCTTGGTCTGATGAGGTCCTATTCCATACACTAATTGAGTCTTCTTGGTATCGTATGGAGACTACTACTCCACATATTTCATTACCCGTCTAGCAAAATAAAAAATTCATATTATCATAAATAATTATTTGCCCACTATAGCATATCCATAGTACTACTGCTATAGTTGTGCTTATATATATAAAGAGCAAATCGTAATTATTAATATATGTACCATAAATTGTTCACCCAACATTGCCATACACAGATTTTCCCAAGCTCTACCTGCTTGTCCTTTTCTTAACCGTATCACCTAAAACAAAATTATTATATTAAAAAATTTCCACAAATACAACTAAAATTACCCATTTTCCACCTTTACTATTTGCTGGGTCTTCCCACATCGGTTGTATGCCTTTCTTAAACAAATGGAGATCTGTATATGGCGGGAGGTCCGATAATCGAACCATATGACAATATATTCCCCACCATTGTTCGACTGTTCCTATTTGACCGACCAACCTTAGAGCTTGGCTGTATCCTTGGGAGCCCTGCAAGTTTCTGTTGCCCATCGTTGGTCTACGAGAATACCATAAACAATACGGATGTTCCAGTCGATGTTCGCCCGGTGGATATTCTATAGGACCTAAATCTGTCGTCACGTTAGCTCCTATGTCGTCTTCGCCGCTTCCACTATCTGAGCTTTCTGCATGGTGCTTTAATCTGTTGATAAAAGCTTTCTGTGTTCAAGATGTAATGTACATAACATGTCTTGCTTACGCTTCGAATTTGTTAGACATATTGGATTACTCTGCTTATAATAAAATTGTATACAATAAAACGTTTATATCACAGATCGTCTTGAAGATTTTTATCGTACGGTTTTCTTATTTTAAGAAAAATACTGTGGAAATATATACTTAATTTTTAGCTTACAATGTTACCAATTGCGAAACATTTGACATGTGCTTTTAATAAAGTTCCTAAATTTGTAAACAAATAATCCTGGAGAAATTTGGAAAATGAATGATAGATGGCTGTATGTATAATAGAGGAAAATATCTATTTGCTGCTGCTTTTATTTATTTTAATATTTATTGTTTAGACGTGGAGCATTAATAGACATTTTAAAGTAAACACTATTAAAACTTCACTCTTAATCGTATTACAGTTTGTTGTACTTAAATAGCGTAGGTTAATTGTACTACTTGTCTATAGATGACAGTACAAGTAATTGTTCTTTTCTTTATTGTTCTAAAATTCGTACAACTATGCTACTATCCTACAGATAGCTCTTCTGATTATCTTTTCCAATTTATACATTTTTTGAAACGAGTATGAAAACTTATTAAAAGAATGTGAAATAATTCACGCCTTGCAAAAAAAAAATGGATTAATGAGATAATGATCAATAAGTCATATAGAAAATATTTGGAAAGCTGTTTATATCTGCATGTATTGGTTCTCCGTTTACGCGATCCAGAACTGCTTACTCTGTAATTTTTCTTCTAAGCTTCTCTTCTGACGTCCCTTTATGTCGTTTTACCATGTCTAACAGTAACAGCCTCTCAAATTATCTGAGTTGATATATCGTTCAGTATTATGGCCTTGCTGCTTTTTCTCACATAAATTCTAGTAATTCAGAGGTAACAGCAACTGTACATTAATGAATGAGGTATAGTTTGGCGATATATATTTACCGTATCATATAAATCAAAAATAAAACGAGCCAAGCATTTTGGGAAGTATTTATTTTAAATTACATAATAGTATCGCACTCATTCAAGCGTACAAAAATATATTATTAACACATTTACACATTTTTGTCATTTAAATATAATATACAATATACTTTTTTCAGCATTAACTGTAACAACTGCATTTATTACACACATATAGGCAGAATCAAACAATACGGTAGTTAAATTTTTAAGTAAAAAGTACCAAATGAAATCTTGTAAACATACATACTTTATGTATTTATGGTATAGCTGCGCATTCACGGCTCACTCTTAAGTTGAATCATTATTGAGGATCTCACCGATTTGATTCTGACCATACAAGGGAACAGTTATTAAAATTAAAGTTCAGTGTTTTGCGTAATATTAATAATAAAGTATTTAAATAACTATTCGCTATTGTTATTCGTACAAAAATATCACAATATGTAGTGTATATTATAAATAAACTTGTAAAATATATATTATAGAACACTAACGGGTAAAAAATGTAACAGATACTTTGAACTTATAATTTCAATGACTGTTGTGTGTTTATTATAATATGACATAGTAAATTTATTTTCACTTAACTGTGTTCACCTCTTTTCTCGTCGGTTAAAAAATAAATATGAAAAATGAATATCATACAGGTTTTCAAACACAACAACAAAGTCTGAAGACTACATAATGTTTGATAGCCTCTTTTTCAGACTTAGGTACAACTTCGAAACTAGATAATATACACGTTCAACAATAAACATATATTACAGTAGCATGAGAAAGCTATATACAAGGTTTTTTCTTGAATGAACATCCATACATTTGTTTTTTTGGGAAACGATGAGAAATAAATTTTTAAATTTGTCTGCAAGTTTTTAATTCTTGCAGGTTGTAATAGTAAATTGATAAAAATAAATACAGTTTGTTGGAACGGTTATCTATTGTAGCTTAAGAGAGTCAAGAAGTATTTATTCACTGGTTCGAGAAAAGGTTTTCCTCGTACTGGACGACGATCCAGGCCACCCAAACGAACAAGACCTTCGATAGAGTGATGGAAATTACCACGAAATTGCAGCCGATTAAGCAAAATGTCATCCAAAAAGTAATGTCTTTGTATAAGAATAAGTTACTCCTTTAAATCATCTCTCAGGGTGGTAACATCAAGTAGCGTCTCAAGGAATTGAAGTTGAAGGCTGATAATTCAGTCATCCTGCAAGAAACTATGGCCTACGATGAATGCTTCTCAAGAAACTGAAGAATGGGATGCAGATGTACCTATTGCTCATTGGTTTAAAGGGAACACTGAAGAAACAGAACAGAGAATGTTGACAGATGAAGAAATGTGAGCTGAAGGATTAACAAACTGTATTTATTTTGTTGTGGCCACCAAAGTATACTTAAGAATACCTTTTGCAGTAAAATTAAACAACTAAACATGAGAATAAAACTACGGATGTTCAATGCATTACAAAATATTTTATAACTAAATAATAATGTAAAAAATATAAACGTGCCCTGAGACAACAAAACAAACTTAACATTAGGACAATACTTATAAAGATTAAATATATTACATATTAATGAGGTAGTTGAAACACCACAAAACGGTGGATATAAGTATTTTGAACATTACAATAATAATTCTAATATTGTTACACTATGACATAACTTTCGAAATTAACATCAATGTTACTTATTATAAATAGGTTCACCGTTTATACCGTAAAAATGTATATGTACATGAAGATGTGATAAGTAATATAAAATTTTTAAATGCACTTTCAAAACTTTAATAAATGAATTGTTTATTATTAGTAAGCACATATGAAGGTAGGTTATGAATGGGTGCAATTACTACTAAGGAATACTGTTATTAAATAGAATTATGATTCAAAGTTCAATAGTTTCTTCCTGTGATGTTTTTTTAAGTACTACAACATTCTTAAAACTTTCGTAATTAGTATTTTTGGAGCAAAAATGGCTTAATAAAGGTTATTCCTTAGTAAAAATAATTGCATCGTATATGAAAATATTATTGTCCCTGAGTTTGAGCAATATTAATCTTTTAGTCGCTGTAAAAATAGACTACTAAAAAAATATCTCTATATGAAATATATTCAGCTGAAAGATGATGTAAAAAATAATAATAAATATATCTCTATAGCTGCTCCGTTTTGGTTTTATTCAAGTTTTGAAAGTGCCTATATAACAAGCTTTCCATTTTCTTTTCAATATAATAAGATTATTTTAATGTATTTTATTGCACAAAACAGATAATTTTAACTCGATTTTCTTTAGATACAATTATGGATTTATTTGTATAAGTCTATTCATGTATTAGTATTAGATTAACATCCTGTTAAATTCTGTAAAATTTCCGGTTTAATTTGTACAATTACAGTAGTTCTATACACTTTTCAAGAGTACTAGAAAAGATCAAAATAAAATTTATGCTGATAAGGGGAAGTAGTTAATAATGATTTCAAATTAGTTTGAAACGAGGTTGCGCCTTTTTCACGATATATTTGTACTATTATAAATATTTTTTCTGCAGCAGAATGGAATACTTAAGAACACAAAATGATTTTAAACTGAGAGAGACCGCAAACCTATAGAATATATATTTTTTAGTAGTATAAGAGATAAAATATTGAGAGACAGAACACGAAAAAATACATTATTTATAATTTATAATCTTAAATAAAAAATAGTAGGTACTGTTAAATACGGAATGTTCTCACTTATTTATTTATTTATTCATCTTTTGTTAAGATCAACGGCCACTTGAGGACTTGAACAGGAATGTGATTTGAGGTATGGTTCTATTTAAGATTAAAACCTGAATCGTATAAGTATATCAAGATATAGAACAATAATTCAAACGATCGTACATTTATTTTTATTGTCATTTTAAGGTTCGTTGCATTTGATTCATCAATTGACTTTATTCAATTTAGGCGTTCCTGCTGCCAATTTTAAGTCTTTTTTTGTACGATGCCGCTGCATATCTTCTTTTGATATATTAGGCTGAAGTCATTATTACTAAAACAATGGTTGGCAGCTGAGTTAGGGAGGGGAGGGGCTGCTTTGAAGTGATTTTCATTCTGAGATCTGATCGTAATAAATGCGTAGAAAACAAATTTGCTATCATGAAAGAAATGAAATTTAAGCTTGGAATTGCAAACGTTATTATGTCCTTAACAAACAGTGTTAATTGGACAAAAAGCATCCCAGAAAAATAATGATTTGGTCTGCAAGGATTGGCAAGGGTACTGGACGTCTACAGATGGTTAAAGGGATAAAGAAGCAGGACCGGTACGAGCAGGTGTTCAAGAACACGTTGGTTATACAACTACGTAAATGATTTCCAAAGTTACTTAGAACACAAAAAAACCTTCTCCAAACGAACCTCTGCTGTGTTGGCTAGGTACCAGAAGGGATTCAACAAAATACCGAAAATATTCTAGTTTGCCTTTACATCTTTATCACCAGAAATAATTCATTTCGCAGCTTTTTTGGTAGACAACGTTGTATGAAAACATCTATGCAAAATAACAACTTGTTGAATCTTTTAGAATTAATTTCGTGGAAAATATCTATGCGTTTAGTAAGGTGGCCAGAAACTGTTAAACTTTTAGGACACAATCTAAATATTTCGCAAATAAAATTCATTGTTTTATACGAGTAACCTTGTAATTTTATTAAATGTATTTTAGGCAGTTCTAGACAGCACAAGAGATATATATACTACTCAGAGTCATATTATGTCTGAATGCCAAAAGATCAGATTATGATTCAACGCCCTAACGGTGTTAAACTTGTTATAAAAAAAGACACATGCTGAGATGCTCGAATTATTGTTCAATATCTATTCCATTTCCGATCTAATATTTACACAAAAAACTCTATTATTATTATTATTGTTTCTTACAAAACCGTATCGTCAGAAAAATAATAACAGGGAATTGTATTGGCAAAATTGACAAAATAAAAAACATCTTGATCATTACAACACATCTTTAAAAAAATCTATGTACAATATTAATACAGTGAGCAACCGGATGTGACCACCACGTGACCACCAACATCATAGAAAAAGTAATTTTTTTGGTTTACTATCCTGCTTATTGTTTCCTGTGATTTTCTTATAAGTATTTTAAGGTTAAGTTATAACACTACCTGACAGATCAGTAATGTGCCATATCTTGTATTACCAACTTATAATGTTGCCATCTTAAGATTAGAGGTAAAGCGGTGGTCACGACCGGTTGCTCACTCTGTATCATCGTGAAAATTT
>SMLS01073537.1:0-34575 GCA_004785975.1 Popillia japonica | reverse complement strand
CAAAACAAAACTGTTTAGTTTTTGTCGAGTCACATTGAACTTACTTAGTTATATATTTCCTTGCATCAGTATTTTAAAATTGAAATGAATGGAAATTAAGTATTCAATTAAATCAATACACACATTTACAATGCCCCACACATTTCAAGCACATATTTGTTCAGATTTTTACCAATCTTTCCTTCCAAAGTGCGAATTTAGAAAATATTACATTTCTGAATTGGTTTGTTAACAATAATGAGTACTAGTTATTAATAGAGTATTAATTAAAATAAATAGTATCTTTTATTTGTTGATTTATGACAATATCTCTCCACTTCAAAGTGCGTAGATCTCTTTATACGATAACCGGTTTTTATGTAGCTATTCCGAGTTTGTATCGAAAGTTTTTACTAACCTATATTTTGAGGAGTATAAGTGCGTAGATCTAGAATTAGTTGCATTTAGTGCAGATATAGAGGTGGCTGAAATAACCGCTACAAGAAAAGTGAAGCGTTCTAAACATTTTATAGTAGAGAACAACTTTTCTAAGGATATAATTTTAGTTTAGTTTAGTTAGATGTCCATGATATTCTGAATCAATGCCATATAGAACTCATTAAGGATAAAGAGGGAGAGCCAACTACATTGGCACCATACTTATTTATTTCGATATTCATTACGGAACTTTTAAATTAAATTATTTATTATTACACCCGCGCTTGAAAATAAAAGTTTTTCTCTCATTTATTTTTTACATATATTAGTTATCATAAAGATCTCTAATTTTACGGCCTAGACACTGATAGCGGTAAAGCAACCGCACTATAGTGAACATTGCCTAAATACACTGATTTGCAATTAAAGGTGAGATCATATAATCTTTAAAATTATCCGCACCTGATCTATACTTATCATATGTAATAGTTACTAGCTGCAAAGGAGAATTGCCGTGAAAAATCTGTTACCTTGACACGACCTTTTGTAACTAGAATGCATTCTAATTGTAGTAGTACATCAACCTTTTGTGAGAAAGCCGTGTAGGTTTTAACATGAAAACGTAAGTACGAATATGTATTTTTTAAATATTTTACTTTGCAATGCAGAGCAATTTTGATCGATAAAATTTTATTTAACAAAAATAATATTACCGAAATTTTAGAAGCAACCATGTCGTATAAAACCCATATTTTTGATTTTAAGTTCAAGGCTACCGACAGCAAAACAGAAGAAACAAATTATGTCTCAATCAAAAAATTAGTTTTTATTTTATATTATTTTACGTCTTTGATTGTTATTTGATGTGTTAACCAATATATTACTGTAATATTCATTAAACATAAGTTTATAGATAAAGAAGTTCTGAAACCGATGTCATAATCATGTACAAACCGCAGAGAAAGACACCATTGAGTAAATCAAAAATTATTAGGATCAATCTCAATACATTGTTGTTTACAAAATAAGCAAAAAGAAATTATTTCGAAACACAGATTTAACATATTTTCGCCTGGCAGCCAGTACACATTGCTTGCTTGCATGATGAGCAAGTTATATTTGACTTCTTATCCTTACTTCAACGACACAAGCCACTTCTTTTCGTGTTTCGTTCAACTCGAGGAAGGTCTTTATCATCGACTGGCTTTCCTAACATTCTTCCCATGGACACAGACGGACGGAGTCACTTTTTTCTTCTTCAATCCACCGAGTCAGAATTTGTTCATAATTGTCATCACCACAACGTACGTTCCCTGATCTATTCGTTATTTCATAAGCCAAAAATCACCAAAACATAAGGTTATGTGGTGTCACTCTGACCCCAACTTGTATTCATGCTTAAACTATCTGATAAATAGTTGCGCTAAAGTGAATAATTTTAGGTGAACGTGTTGACAGTAGCTCTAAGGAAAGGTACATAGATAGCGCATGAACCATTTATGCCTTCCCAAAAAGAAAAAAAGAATATAGTAGAAGATAGATAAAAGAAAGTATTTAGAGTCAGGTTAACATCTACATATGTATAACTCTAAATTGTGTGACCTATATTGGAACATTAAAATACTAAAAAGGTGTCATGAAACCAAACACTATTAATAAAAAAAAAATAAAAGAAAGAAATACGTCTTTTTAGCATCCTCTTTGTCTTGCATACTGATTTTCCACGAATAAACAGTGTTATACTACATAAAATATGACAAGAAAATAACAGAGTAAGTAATCCCAACTTTTGTTCTAAATCCGAATGAGGGAAAAAGATGCGAATTGAGGTTACAATAATTTCTTTTACGCAACGGTAAGTGGTGGAACTTACAAATACTTTATGCGCCTGCAATGATTTCTTAAACCTGTTTTAATACACCGACCTCCTCAGTTCATTGTATGTATGTATGCATGTTTCTATGGTAATGTGTTTGTTGACATGTATTTAGTAGATACAGGGATCTTGCTCGTCTTTTCGGTTCTTACCGTTTTATCAGTTTTATTTTGCTCAAATTATTTTTCAACAAAGTTTCAAATCATGAATAACTAATGGATTGAATTATTATCAGTCTTTTAGTAGATAAACATATCGCATGAGAATTGTGTTACTGCTACTGGTTGTGCAAACATTTACTTTGTGTCGTAACAGAATTAAGAATTTCAATTTAATTGTGGTTTCCAAATGCGTGTATAACCTATTTATTAAAGTTCTTAGTTCTGTTGACACAGTATGTATATCAACATATATATGTATCAAGAGCGTGTTTTTTACTATGCCAACTAATATTTGAAATAGTTTTTGTTTAGGTTAATAATAGCTAAATAATAAATTGTGAAAGTATATAGAACTTACCTAATTATAAAATCTATGCTTCGTTTCTCGTTGGTCAATAAAGTGATTGACGTTTCGGAAAATTTGGCCACACATTCCGCACCACATAGCACTAAAAACACTCAATTTAAATTAAAACAGAAACCGTATTTCATCGCATGTTATAGATTACCTGGAATTGCCAATAAAATAAGTACTATTAAATTATTCATGGCTATAACTAAAATTCTGTAACAAATATTTGCAGTATTAAAGAAGCCGCGGAAATCTAGTTCGAATGATTTTGAGTAATTGCCCTAAGCGAGCAGCATGTTGGTTTTAAATATGCCTCCTTTTCAGCTGAAACTTTCGATAACGTACGACCCCACCATTTTACTACAACTGTAGCGCTAGGTAGAGACAGACAGTCCCAATAGGGAACCGAGATCAAAAAGTCAGTGTTGATAATTAGTGTGTCAGATATCAGTAAACATTTCCTGCAGATTTGTGGTGTTTTAAGCGCGTAATTAATGTTGAATCGTTGATCCAAAAATAGAATGTATTATATATATTCGTAGAGATTACGATTTTTATAATTAGGTATTGATTTTGTCTTGCACACACTTCCTTGTAACGTATTTATATCTGAAATTTATTTTGATTACATTAGAATTTATTGTTTACTAATCAAAAAAATTATTTGAAATGATGTTAATGTTCATAGATTAAACTAGAAACTGAAAACTATTGCAACGCGAGCGCATTTCAGAACACTTAAATAATAACGACGAAGTGTCCTTGAATAAAATCCAATTTTGAATTGCGCTATTATGGAACCAAAAGCCTATACATAGTTGCTGCGCTTTTTAGTAGTGTTAAACTACTTTTATTTTTGCTACTAGAACAAACTGTGTGGGTTACAGATTGCTATATGCAGATTTGACCGTATTGGTTGGCAAAGCACTCACTCCACGTGTGCCATGCCACGTATTAGTTGAATTAACTTTTAATGCCAATTCTTACTCAACAAGTCTGTTTTCTAATGTTTTACTATTGTCAAATTGTTTATAAACAAGATCATTGAAAGCATTGAATGATAGAAAAAGTGTAGGTACAAGAAACCATACGGAACGTAACTTAAGCGTTCTATATTTGTTTATAATTTTATCAAAACTATCTTCTAATTAGACCTTTACCCATAATGCGTTTGACTTTGCTGTCAAGTAGTGAATAGTCTGTCATTTTGCCTGTTCATATTTATGTTATAAGTTATGTTGATAATTCCTACGCCTATGTATAGCACGTTTCACCATATCCCACGATATACAATATAGTTCTTTTTTGTACCTATACTTATGGTTATAAATTTTCTGATTTTTCAAACCGGCAAAATTTGGTTTGCTTCGATTTAAATTTTGTATATGGTTCATACTGCATACCTTCTTTCTCATTAAAATTTTGTCAGTAAATAGTTTATTCGTCTGTCCATAAAGTTACCATTGATGTACCATTTATTTACAAACACTCTATCCGCAGGAGTCTCGTCATAACACTTGTTGAAGTGAAGTTGACACAATTGTGCTCAGAAGTACCCATAATGGGGGGAAGAAGCGGGGGGAGGAGGAGGGTATGTTATCGAATTCTTTTGTTCGTTAAAACTCATATTGTAAGTTTTGTATGAATTTTAATGTTTATAGGTACAAAGTAAGCTACAGCACAATATAAGCTGAATAATAATAATAATAATAATAATAATAGTAACTTTATTGTAGTTTGTGACAGTTCGATTGCATAAAATGAAGATATACAACTATGTTGATTTCAACTACAATCATAAGACGAAGTTCAGTAGAATACTGCTCTTACACTTAACCTTACATATAAAGAAAATGGAACTCTAAAGAGAACAATGCCTAAAATGCCTAAAATGCCTAAAATGCGGCGCAGTACATGAAAAATAACGAAAAAAAAGAAAACTCTTTCCTTCTCTCTCCGCTCTGCATCAAATCTGAAAATTAGTTGGCTTATAATAGATATTCAGCTGAGTGCATCACTAGTCTGGCTTAGAAAAAGACGGACTTTGAGTTTCTTCCTAAAAACATGAGGTGAAAGAAGCAGGAGCGACTCGAGTAAAAGGTTAATATTACGGCAAATATTGTAGCTAAACGATCTTTCAAATAGAGTGGTTTTATGTTGTGGTGTGAGAAATTTTTCCTCTAAATCTAGTAGAGAGATTATGAATATCCGTTCTGAAAGTAATCTTAAGATAAAGGTATGGAGGACACTTTGTTAACAGTAGTTGATGGTATAGGACTACACAACGAAGCTGCCTTCTATTCTCCATGTTCAACTAACCTGCCGTTGTCAACTTGTGTGATATACGCTCATATTTCAATACACCGTAAATAAACCGTAAACACGCGTTTTGTATCTTTTGTATTCTTAATCTTGTGAAACTGTCGAGTGCATAGTGATATACAGCTGTACAGTACGAAAATTGCGAGAGAACGAAGGTATCACAGAGACTTTTCTTTATTTTTTCATTGAAAACGCGTCTATACGGGTACAACTTCTTCAAGTTGATTTTCGCGGACTTAATATAATTCGAAATTTGATCACAATATCTATGCGTATTATCCATAATTAAGCCCAAGCTCTTAACTTTGCCAACCAAAGGTATTACTTTATTATCAATTGTTAGTTTGAAAATAGTCGATAAATTTTTACAAATACGCTTAATACCAAAGAGAGCAACCCTGAATTTATTAGGGTTGTTTGATAGATTATGTTTGCGTGATGTACTAAAATGTTGATGTAAATCTTTATTAATTTTAATAACAGTGGCGCTCCAATCGGAAGGCAAAAGGTCAAGGTAAAGCTGTGTATCATCCGCATATACATGAGTATTACAATATTTAAGTCCAGAGTAGAGATTAGAAGTATATAGAGAAAACAAAATAGCGCCAAGTATGGAACCTTGTGGCACACCCTGCCTAACAAATTGTATAGACGATCTGTTGCCCTCCAGCTCCACCAGCTGGCGACGTCCGGGCAAATAGTTGCTAAATAAAGCAATTGCTGAATTATCCAACCCGATGTATGCCAATATTGATAGCAGAATAGAATGGTTTACAGTGTCAAAAGCTTTGCTGTAGTCCAACAATACAAGACACGTAATTAAACCTTTGTCTGTTGCATTGAGTATGTCATCTGTAACTCTTAATAGGCAGTTTCCGAACTATATCCTGCTTGAAAACTCGACTGCACTTTAGGTAGAATGTCTTTGTCTTTTTCAAAAACTTTTGAAATAGTCGAAATAATACTAATTGGTCTTAGGTCTCTTAGATTCTGAGGCTTATTATTCTTAGGTAAAGGACGAACAAGAGCATATTTCCAACACTCAGGAAACACTTCCTCTAAAGAGAAATTCACTAGATGTGTGATGTACGGAATCAATAGAGGGCAATATAACCTGATCATGGTTATATTAACAGAATCAAATCCCATTGCAGTAGAGCACATTTTAGATATTGTTTCACGAACAAAGCACTCATCGACAGATGTAAAAGAAAATTCAGAGCTAAATTTACGATTGTTAGTGTAGTAGTAAATCAAATTTGATACATCTTCATGAGTAGCCGTAGATTCCGATGAAATAAGAAAGTTATTAATTGTAGATAGAACCTCTTATTTGCTTAAGCTAACTAGGTGCTTCCTTACATCTTCTCATAAAGTAAATATTAAAGTAAATATTACTTCGGAGGTGCGGTATAAGCTGATTATATTCACCAGTCTTCATTTCTGAGCATATTAAGTGCAATTATACGCATTATGTCACATTTTTGGATATTTAAGGGCTTAACTTGTCTGCTTATATTACTTCCTACACATTCATGGGCAACTTCATTACCAACACATCTCACAATTACAATGCAAAAGCTCTCAATACCGAAATCTTTAGCTTTGTTCAATGAGTAGGATGATTATTAATATATTTGTTTGAGCAACTTTAGGGATTACTGCTTAATTCAATGGTGTGTAAGAATATTTAAGGCGTTTCATAACATGAATACCTGACTTGTAAGTTCTCTTGTTGTGCTGTTGTTACTCCATGGTCATATCCCCTAAGTTATAATTGTTCAGTTCAAACCCTCTGTCTTCCAATTTCCGAATCTACATATTTAATTATTGAAAGATCGTTCCATTATTTGGGTTCAATACAATATAACCGACTTTTCATTCACACTAGAAATTTCCAGTACTTTCATTACTTTACCTGTAATGATGTATACAAAGAAGTCCACAGGTTCGAGAATTCAGTTCAATTATAATTGTCTAGTGATATGTAGATTTAGCTAACCAGATGAGTAGAAAATAAGGACGGAATACACAATGTAAAGATGAGCCGCCCATACTACTTCCATTTGTCCCGGTCAGAAGGTAAAAACAATTGTATTTCAAACATTTCAACTAATACATCGTATTTCCAAAGGCGATTCTTTGAAAAAAGTTAATCAAAATTTAGTAAGTTGAAAGTAATCATTTGTTTTGAGACCCCCATGCTCCAAACTTGAGCATTGCTATCAGCTACCCGATTCAATAAGATATGATGATGAGATTTATTAAGTAAAATTTAACGGTGCGCGGCTATTAGAAAAGTGCATTGATACGCTTCTAGGAGTCATATTTTTCTATCTTCCTCAAACAAATACCTTACGCCAAAAATTCTATCAACCTGCTGCAGGCTGCAACCTTCGCACATGTTGACGAATTTATTAATTGTAAAAGAGAAGAAAGTAAGACCAAGAGAATTAAGAAAGAGAAAAATCTGTGATTTTATTTCGTATTACGTTTCAACAATTGCAATGAGTCTATGATGTGCTTTGTAAGCAGATATAATACGTTCTATCCTCTGCAGTATGCTATCAAAATGTCATTCACAATAGGAATATTACGAGGTTTTGTGTCTTGCTGCTTGCTGGTTGCTCTAGACCAAACAATAGACGGATGGGCCAAAATTCATATTAGGAAGAAAAATTATTGTGAGTATTCATATGCTTATTGTCTGTGGTAAGAAACTTTGGGTTTAAATTTTTTGCTAATTGGTTCTATGGATAACTGCTAATGGCGTAGAATTCTAACACCATCAAATCGAAATGAGTATTGCTTAGGAAAACTACTATTATGCTGGGTACGAGGGCACACTGGAATTAGCAGCAACATAAAAGCTAATCTATTGATAAACAAGCACGCTATAACCTCGATTGTGGAACCCGCTATTGCAGTTAAAGCCCTTAGAGTGGATGGGGAGCTATACCTGCGAAAAAATACTAGCACTACATCAATTACTTTCTGGACACAAATACAAACTAAATTGTTTATTTTCTTTGGTGCTCGTTAGAGTTTTGAGATGGAACGAGAATATTGCAGTTGTAGTTTATGAAAAGTAGATAGGGGCAGACGCATTTGATATAATTCTGTATGAAAAGAAGCATTCGTCATGACGAGAAAAATGATTGGAAAGATTATTAATTAATGAATAATTGTTAGCAAAATATAAGTCAACATCTACTAATAAATAAATTTAGAAAAATTTAACAACAACTAATAACATTTGCTGTTCGCAAACTTTAAACATTCAGCCAAAATTATTATTTTCGTAGAAATTACTTACATGTTGCGAAGTATTTACACTTACATTCAACGACCAAACGGTCAAAAGTCACAGGCATTCCAAAATATATCGCTAAAAATATAAATATTGTGACACTGACATTAAGTAAATTTTTTTATCTTTTATGATTACTCATTACTCGATGATGATAATGCGTCAAATAATTGCGTCACACAATAACTGCATATAACGTTTGGTGTCAAGCTATGCATTCGAGGAGAAGCTTACATAATTTACGATAAGGGAGTCATTTTTGAAGTCTAAAGAACGCTTTGCCCAACATATCTCCTTTTTATATATAGTACACTAAATAATACTATACGATACATGTATATCTGGATATATATAAATGCAATATATAATACATAAGGTTATATAAAAACTTATATTATTGATTGAAGTACATCGATATTTACAAAAGATATTTATTTATCCTAGCTTTTCGTTTCTATCAATAAAAGCGTTCTCTTCTGCTAAGATGCTTTCGGTATCAGAAACGGCTACGTCTTTGTCTCTGTAAAGGATGTAGTGTTGTATCAGGAAAACTACGTCGAAGCAAATCGAGACTATTCCTAACCAGAATTTGGTCGGGTTCTGCAGTAAAGATTCCCACTCGTCTGTAAGAAGTGAAAAATTATTAGGTAGAAATCAAATCATTTAAGATGAAAGTCAACTTGCTAAATATTTATGTATAATTTAAATTTTAAAATAATATCAGATCGTCTATAGTTTGTTTCCAATAACAGACGAGGCATATCATCAATCCACGTTATAATGGCGGTACGCATTTTTGCCAAATATTTTCTCTAATAGGTTATGTATTAAGTCATGGTAGCTCACGCATAGCATGCTCACGAGATAGCAACATGGTACAGGATAGGCACCTTTCCCTAGATAAAATCCCTATATCTTCAATAGTGATAACAGATATGTTTGGATATTTTGTTTTGTATAGGTAGCTATTTCTGATTTTACCGGTTATGATGTGACATTTCTGCTATCGTAAACAGACTATAGTATATTTTCGTCAGTATTGGATCTAATTACAAGAAATTTGTTAAAAATAGCAGATCTTCATCAATATACGTACCTACTGTTCAAAAACGACAAAACGTTCTTTATTGGCAAAATATAATGAAAAATTTTCTTTGAAATAATTAATTACATTACAATAATTGTAAGCTTCCATGAAGGTTTAAGTTGCCGTTAATAATGGTGATTTTGTTACTATCGTACCCTTTGTTCATAAAGATTTCTAATCAAGAAAATGTAAGTTGAGATGAAGCAATACCTAATAATTTCCATAGATTTATTAGGTACCTAATACAGACCGGTAGACGAACAAACCATCAAAAGGTATAGCGGACAGGCAGCAAGGGCGTGATATCGTTTATGCCCGTTCCTGCCAGTATCACCAGAAATTAATGCCAGTCATTAAAGATAATAAAGAATCCAACTAAAGTTGAGACTTTTTGCAGAAACGTTTGATAGCACGATCAGATAAACGTCAAGTAAGAAGTTATTCGTAGGACAACATTCAATTAATTTCAAAGCAGTGAATGTCGGTCGTAAAAACTGACCCTCAACTATAAGATTTAGGGCTATTTACAGCAGGTCGGTGACACAAACCCAAAACAATACTTTGCAAACAACTATTTACACAGCAAAAACTCTAGCGGAACAAAAGTAGTTCATAGTGCCTCTGAAACTGCACCCACCTGAAATAAACTAAAAAACTATTTGCACGACATAGCATTGGCCGGCTTCGTATTATAGAAATACTAATTCTCGTTCACTGTGTTGTAAGCGGGGGGTTACGCCTAGAGCAATCTTTTTTGACCAAATAGTGGGTGTTAGTGTAGCAGTTAGTCTGTGCTGCCTATCTGAGTACAGCTGCAATTCTTGCTGAATACTTTTTTTATGTATAAATGTATTCAGTGACCTCGCTGTAGTATGTAGTGTTCCGCCGTGTATAATGGTGGTACTGTGATTATTTTTACCCCAACAGTTAATGGTAGGTCAAAAAACAATTTGCAAGGAAAATGTTATGATCGATTGGAGAATTCAACCGCGGACCGTAGCAATCCATTACATCCCTTCGAAACCATGTAGTATACAGGATATATATTTTTTACCCTCGACTTGTAGCAGAAGTGGTCTCTTCTCCGCATAACACGTAGGAAGTTTTGCAAATCATAATCAATTTATTCTTGCAGTATGTCTGTATAATCGTACGAACATCATAACAAAGTACGTCCACACCTTAAGTGCATGTCTGAAAGCTTTTCCTAAAATCGTATTACGCATATCAGAGGGGTATTTACTAGAAATTGCACAATATTGCAACAAGAAGTGCTAGAGTCGGTAACACGATGGATAATTGTAAGCTTTCATAATGGTTTTATTTAAAAATTGAATCATTTTCGACTATTTTATTTAACGAAAACCTTAAAATTATTACGGAGCTCTGTATTATGTATGTATACAGAACTCGATTATTTTCTTTCGTTTTTGTGGCAAAAACCACCTCAGTAAGTTTGATTTTCATCAATCATTAAACATAAACGATATTTGAATAAGTTATTGCGTTCTATTTATAAAATTTCATAACTTCTCGCAAGTTCATTACAACTTGGTAGCTAAGTAATACAACAATGAGATTTAATAAATACGTCAAACTTTGTAACGTGTTTGCTAACACATTTTCTGAATAATTTGTACTTGTGGATTTAAGAAATATTTATTTTAAAATTATTGAACTGTAAAGCTGCAGACAAAAAAAGACAGCGACTTAAGATTTACGGTTGTACGTGTATTAACCGAGACAAAATACTGTCTTTCAATATTTCTTGCCCTGGAAATGGTAACGAACTAGGATAAAAATATGTTTCCATAATCATTCCAAAAGATTTTTTCGAACAGATGCTCACAGTAATTCTCAGTCTGTTAAAGTCAGTACTAACTGACAGTTTTATAAGAAACCTGTGTAACTATGACAAGTTTCCATTTTGTTTTTCGGTTTTTTTTTGGCTTGTCCTGTTCTTGGTATTACTCTTTTAAGTAAATAATTCAGTAATAATGTAAATTAATTTATTTAGAAATTAACCTTCGCCC
The DNA here is from genome assembly GCA_004785975.1 of Popillia japonica. Classification (NCBI taxonomy): domain Eukaryota; kingdom Metazoa; phylum Arthropoda; class Insecta; order Coleoptera; family Scarabaeidae; genus Popillia; species Popillia japonica. The sequence continues at coordinate 23,017 of SMLS01073537.1, read as the reverse complement.
CGTTGAGCCAGATATGATTTAATTAAAATAATCATGTTTCTCTAGAATAATATTCTACTTACCGAAATTGTGAGCATTTAGGAACATCTGATTGATGCTAAACAGACCTCCAGTGAAATCTGCTACCACATTGTAGATATTCCAACCGACGGTACTTTTACGTCGATAGTTCATATAAGCCTGCAATATTCTACAACAGTAATATCACTATTGACATCAAATTATCGCTAATTCTCACCTGAGGGATATATTTTGTCAATGTAAGGACTAATTTTACATACGAACACATATAAATGAAATCGAGCCATAAACCGCACTTTAAGCTAACCAGTACAGCGGTAACCGCCAAAACTGCTGCTATAAACCCATGTTGGCATTTCACAATGTTGGATATACTTTGCTTGTTGCTTTCGTAGATGAGACATTGAATTCCGGTAATTATTGTAAGACAGCTAGCATGTACAGAGAAGATAATATCGTTCCTCAAGACTGGTATCAGGCTTTGTGGATACCGCGCTGAGAATTCTGCCTAAAAAAAAATAAATTAGGAGTTTCACATAAGAGAATCTTAACGGATAGGAATTTGTATTTTAAAAGGTAGACGCGTTTCGTATCAATTATTGCAGCTGCAAAATATTCCAATCGTCGTAACTAGCGTATTATTAACGTTACAACAGCGAAAGGTTTATAGCTACTCCTGAATTAATATAATGCTGTATCGGAAGAACTCTTTTGTAGGTGCTGTATGGCTCGTGAATTAAGAGTAACAGTTTATGGGAAACTAACGATATTTGAATGAGATTTTGTTGATTTAAAACTAAAAGAAGTAGCGCATATGACCACAACACCAAATGCCATAAGTACACCAAGCCTGGATATCAAACATGTCTGGTTACCTATGATTAAAAATAGCCTAACCAGAAGACCGGCAACCGCGATAGCAGAGGCAGAATAACTGCTGACATAAAAAACCTGCGCAGGCCATGGCACATTCAGATCTGCGCATACGACATGATGAGTGAACTTGCTTCATCTCATATGTAGTCTCATTTCTAGTTTTTCATTGTGTTGACATACTATGCTCTTAAAAGTTGTTGGGCTTAACATGTATTACGCCCTCACTTAATCTAATTCTAAATAGAGCCGTATATGTATTTTTGCTTTGAATGCGTAACCTGTACATGGTTTTGGCCACTATCAAATAGTAATAAATACTTAAATAGAATAGTTGAAAAATAATGTCCTTTAAAGTAAATTAAAGTCAGTTAGGTACATAAAATATTGAACTACATATTTATAGCTTCGGTAGTAGTAAACATTATTTTGTAGAGACATAAAGAATACTTCATTAATTCATTAATTAGAAATTGGTTTGCATGCCGTGTGAAATGAATCTTTATCTATTTTGTACTATCTCTTATAATTGCCCAAATGTAATTGCTGAATTAGTTACATCATAATATTATACATTTTTGTACTTTATTACTTATTAGTATTGATAATTCATATCTCCCTTATCCGAGAATAGTTACACTAACATCGCTTACAAACAAATGAAAATCTAGAATAAAAAAGTGCATAGTCAGAGATACGTGAACATACATATATATGCTTTCTGATTCAATTGCACTCAAGTTTACATAAATGAAGATTATCGTCCTTTGTATTTTTAGTTTAGCTTATCGTATTATAAGGTGACGGTTATCAGCAAGACATGTAATTTTGTACAACTTTTATATAAATTTTGGAGATGTTTCCTACGATTACATCTAGCGTACTATAGCGGGTCTCTGAACTGGAAGTTGCATGTCATTCGCGTTTTACACATGACAGATATCACAGATATGTAATAAGCGCTTTTATCTACAATTGATTGATGATGAAATTCTGGTTACGCATCACAACTAGATATTTTAGTTATGACGTTAAGGTAATGATGGAATTGATGATACAGATTTAGTGCAAGTTGCGCAACCTTTTTATGAATTAGTTTTTTCTTGATGTGAAATGCCAACACATTCGCAGTAACTTGGAAGCATTATAGTTTGGACCATTAGACAATAATTTACCTTATTTTACAATAAATCGGTAGATCGAAAATCAATACTTCTGTAGCTGCAAAAATGCTTTAGCATTTCGAAGTACGAGAAAGTTTGTGAAATATAAATATTACTACATAATATTCTTAGCCGGCAATTATAAGAATGTGTTGATTTCTGTTGGAATACGAGTATACTTACTCTGATGGCAGGGATGGCATACAATCCAATATTGAACGTACTATAGCAAGCATATCCGACAATATTTAGAGATACGAAGTCGAAACTCAGGCCAACAACACTAAAAATATAAATATAGAATTAAAACAAAACCCATATCATCTACTCTGATAAATAAATTAGTCTAAACATCTGGCACAAAAGAGGTAAATGATCTACATATGCCTACTATAGTTGTTAGTGTTTTGTGGTAATTTTAATCAAAGCAGGTCTAACAATATTATATCTTCTCATCAAACAAAATACGATATACCTATCTGGCTTGCCAGGTATGTACGTATGTACATATGTATGTACATATGTATGTACATATGTATGTAGGTGCAACACGTTTTACACGTTTTACAACAATTTTTCTGCTTTTGTTCATTTTCCCGTTATTTAATGTTCTTCTGCGAACTCTCCTGGGTTTATTATACATTGTAGCACACTACTATGATTTTGTACATTACGAATTGTGCATTTGAAACAAATGACTACTCTGTAGTGTTATCAAATTTTAATCGGAAACTTATATTGACCTAAAACTCCTCAGGTACGAATAATAAAATTGTAGTGTACATAGATCTATTACTACTACTACTGATATTGGAATAAAAATAGAAACATTATTTTCGAATGCGTTCGTTTGAGAGATTTTACTGCTATTGGTAAAAACGTGTTTAGAATCATAATATTTATAAACGTGTAAGTAATCAAAACATAGGCAAGCTGTTCTTGAAATTATTCTAGATTTGAACGCAACAGCTATGTAAATAACAATTTTGTTCACGCTAGCATGCCTAGTGTAGTATTTCTAGTCACTTTTTAAGTACGAAGATCTCTTATGCGTTTGTTGGTACACTTGCTGTATGCAGTATATTTCGTTCTTAGAATACCACGTGCAAAATTGTGCTTCATTCATAAAGGTCAACGTATTAGTGAAAACTGGATATTAAAAAACTAAGCTTAGCATACACTGTTGTCGGCATTAATTTATAGATAGTAGATCCACAACGATTAACTTATGTAACTTTAATAGTTTATACAAGGGTGTATCAGAAAATAATAGGATGGGTGCTAATTTATTTAAAAAAAGTTGAACAACTATCCTTCAAAGTATTGTCCATTCTGTTCAATAAACTTATCCCCAATGCTTATCAATGCATTATCCACTTATCATAAACTTCTGAAAATCAATTTTTTGATTGTCTCTTTGGTATACCCATCACTATGTAGTTGAACTCTAAATCCGACTCAAATCTTTAACCTCCCAATTCTTTTTTGACTTCAGGAAACAAATGGAAGTCATATGTAACAAGGTCGGGACAGTAGAGGAGGCTAACAACAATTTCTAGCTCTAATTTTTCAGTTGTACCTTGACAAATCGCTGATCTGTGAGTGGAGCATTGGCGTGATGCAGCGTCTAACCAAAGTATTGATAAGACAGCCGTCCTTTCTATAATTTTGCCTTTAAGTGTCCTCGAAGTATATTAGAATAGTACTCCACACTTACTGTACTTCATCTATGGACGCAAGGTGATCGTAAATATCTTTACCAGAACTTCTAACAGTTTGACCTTCTGCGGCTTTGAGCTGCCTTTATGCTTATATTGCCCGTCGTGAGACTTCATTACATGAATAATTTTTTGGGTGGAACCGTAAGACAAATTATTAATGTCAGAATTCGGTTTATGGCAATATGACGATCATTTTCTATCAAATGGTTAATTTCTGCAATTTCTTGTCATTCACGCAATATGTGGCTGGCCGGGACGAAGTTCATCTTCAACTGATTGACAACCGCCTTTTTATGCCACTCAAACACCCTACATAGTGATAAACTATTATCTGTATATGCATTTTTAATCGTTTCAAAAGTTTCAGTTGATGGTTTATATGATCTAGAGTCTACTATTAGAACTGGTTCTGAATCGTTAAGAATGCGAAACCCAAACAACCTTCATGTTACCTACAGAAATATTAACGTTTGACTACTTATCACTTTCACTAACGATCTTCAATGTAATTCGAATAGAATTAGCCTCAAATTTATTCAACTTCATAAACATATTGGAATGAGTTAGTATACACAATATGTGCGTTATAAATAAAGAACGTATTTAATATAAGCTCCGATAATTCTATACAATTATAATAGCAACTGCCAGTGATTTCAACAAACTTGATACTATTACCTACATCTTTCTATACTACTCTAATTTTGAGTGTATACTATTGTGTGGTAGTGCAGTTGCAATTTGCTATTGTTACTATTGTTTCCAATATTTAAAAATATATACGTGTCTTATTTGATTTGTTAAATCTGAATATTTTAATCCATTATGATAAAACTAAGCCCATCATAAATGTGCATTATTTACCTTTCATCGCGCAATAAATGCACCTAGATGTAGGTATAAAATTATGTTAGTATGACAATAATATTACTGCTGATCTCACTTTCATTCGCTAATTTCTTTGTTATGGATTTAATATGTAAGGAAGCATTTCGAACGTATCAATATCAAACAATTTATTTTTTATCAGAATGAAAACGTTTAACCAGACAACAATTATTAATATTTAGTTGGCTTGGTGCTGATTGTGAGATTTGATTCTAATAAATGTTTTGCTACGACCGCTACTCGCAAGTTTGACAAGTATGACAATTAAATAAAATGTGACCTTCTTATAAGAAAATATTGCACAAATTATTTGGAATTTCATCACAATTACAACGAAAGATAACCTTGTCATAAAACAGTAATCACCTGAAATTTCTAAGAGTTTCACGTTGAAATAATTTATTACGGTTGATAATGCCATTCGTATTATTAAAAGTAAACAAAAAACTTTAGACTAGGTATTAATATCTGAAAGAAGCATTACTTTGTCGCACATATGTCGAATCTGTTTAGAACTATTTATTAAACAATTATTAATGCTACCATCACGTCAGTTTTATCATTTTTGCGATGGCTCAAGTTTTCAACTGAATTAGTTAGGTATGCATTATAATTAATATGAGAGTTTGTAACACGAAATATGCTTAACTTTATGATCAACGTTTACCGGATTAATTACAATATTGCTGTTTTGTAACCCAGCTTGTAGCGCGCACGATGAACATATAAGAGGATAATGGGTTGCATATCCCACACTATATGTGGGTTATATCAATTCGGAAACAGAAGAATATACATATATATAATTATGTAATAATGAATAGTGGTAAGTAAATATGTCACAAGAATGCTTATAATATTAGTTTTCTATTACCTGTAGCTTTACAAACCTGAAATAGTCTGTAACTATAAAACTGTTATAAAACTAGGAGGGTAGATATCCTAGTAAATCTACAGGCACAGCAATTTTTGCATCCATACTAAAGAAGTACTAACGCAAACTAAATATGTAGTTACTTAACTATAGAATTTGCGTGTTTATATATATGCCCATATAACATCATGTGATTACTAACTAGGTATACAGACTGAAATGGTTCTTATTTATGCTGTACACATTTATCATACCTATCTTCTTGATATTTTTTTTCCACTTGTAGGACAATTAAAACACTATAATTGGATTAAAGATCAGATTTATGCCAGAACCTTTACAATTTATTAAATTCTCCTCTCTTCTCTATTGTAAACAATCCTATATATCATTGAATGTTTTGTCTGTAGATAATTTTGTTGATAGGCATAGCTATATGTTTATTAATTGACACAAACTAAATGTCAATTTTATTCCACTGAAGAATAGTAACGAAAACCTAATAAAGTGTAAAGGTTCTATTAATCCAGTTGTAGTGTTTTAATTGACCTACAAGTGGGAAAAAAATATCAGGAAAATAAGATAAGTACATAAGTGCTACAGTAATGTATACAGCTACATATAGCTGTATACATTATATTTTCTCGTGATGAAGGAGCTACATAAATTAATGCAAATTGCATATAGCGTAAATGAGCTGAAGACAATCTTTGCTTACAAACATTTCCAAAGAAAAAACGTTTGAACTAATGTTCGGTGTGTCGAATGGAAGAACAGGGATTTTCGTGAAGTTATCCACACTTTTCCAGCCATACTTTTCCATCGACACGACAGGTCGAATGAAGTAGCCATTGCAATCAACCATTATGACTTTCTTATTCGTTTTAAAACAAAAAGTCGTTCAATGTGACAGATATTGAGTGATCCTCTCAAATAACGGTTAATCTATGAAATCATCCATCAATTGTATCTGACAGGAGGCTTATAACCATCAAAAGCAACAAAAATCGTAAAACCCTGGCTGAGATAGTGTAAACGCCACGGATGTCTTATTTTTCCGAGTGCCTCGATACCGACTACATAAAATACTTTAGCATGATGGACTTATACCAAATCAACGACCAAATTTATTTGGCTGGCGGTTTGTGACCCCCAAAAGCAACAAAAATCGTAAAACCGTGGTTGGCATAGTTTAAACGCCACGGATGTCTTATTTGTGCAAGTGCCTCGATACCAAGCACATGCCATACTCTAACATGGTGGATTTATACCAAATTAACGACCAACTTTATTTGGCTGGCGGCTTGTGACCCCCAAAAGATACAAAAATCATAAAACCGTGGCTGGTATAGTTTAAACGCCATGGATGGTTGTAGCGCTGTTGCAAATGGTGTCAAAACATTAGTGGAAAGCAGTTATCAAAGAGAGCTTTCTTCGTTTGCAAAAAATTGCAGACATAACTGGTATGGCACTGTTTTAAACAGCATCCATCAACATCTTTAGACATCACTTCAAAATTGGTCCTGATGGTGTTCGTAGTACTTCAGAAGCAACAATATAGAGTGCTGCGTGAATTTTAGAATTTGTATATCGCGAACAGGAATCAATTTATGTGGCTAGGTATGAAACATGGGTATATTATTTTGAATCTGACTCATCCATGTAGCTTTACAAAAATGTTGTAACCCAGCAAAAGAAGAAGTTGGAAAAGGTATTCTCTGTAATTCAGAGATTACATCATCGCTTGGCTACAATGAAAAGATGATGAATACATATATCATAAAAGCAGTATGTATAGTATATATGGTAAAAGGAATAGTTTTCCATTTAATTTCACTCGTTATTCCGGAAACCTGATTCTTGGTCAATCTTCATACGTACAATCGTGTAAAAATAACAATACTGACCCCCTGCCTCGGTGATACTTCACAATATGCAAGAATGAAATTTGTAAATGCACACGCAACAGCAGACAATCGAAATTTATTTGGTAAGCAACCGATGAAATATGTTTCTCTCCTGATCGTTACACGATACGATAGTAAAAGCGAGAACTTCACTACCACAAAAATTTTCTTTGAATTTAATTCAACGGAGTGGCATTTAATTCGATTATGGCGGAAGTCATCCATAAAATAATGCGATTAGAACAAATTGTCCAGCATTGAATTTATTTAGTAGTAGTCATTCGTGTAAAAAATCTATGAAATTGAAAGTATTTCGTCCGACTTAATGTTATACATTGCAGCAAGTCGTGTATAATTTAATAGCGTCTCGGCAGCATCATAGGGCATCGTACTCCATTGTAATTATATTGTTGGGCAAAGGTTCAAGCTTTAATACATATTCTCTTGTTATCAGACATATTTCTACAATCTGTACTAACTAGTATGTAATATTGAACAGCCTACCCATCCAGAAAATCTATTAATTTCAAGTTTGCCATTTTATAAAATATTTTTCAACAAAATTTAGTTTGTTGAAATTAGTAGGTGCGTCAGGCTGTTGCTGACGAATCGACTAGAATGTACATATATCACCTTATACACTCCAACTAGTTCACTGGAAAATAAAGAACATATGATACGAATGCATTAAAAGGAGTTACATTGACAAATAACATTCAGTTACAAGATGTTTAGATCATTGCTACAGAAATAAATATGATGTCTACACATTTTCAAACTGAGAAAACTAAATGTCTTTACAATTTGCAGCTGTCAAAATTATTAAACACATGGTTAGTCTAATAACTTACAACTTTCACAAATATGTTGCAAATAAATTGATAACTGGATTGTCAAAACCGGTTAAAATTAACTATTTCTACAATGTGTAATGTCAGAAATGTACTGATAGTTCCAATTAGCCAATCTGAGACACGTCGCAGAGATATTATTACTATGGCTCGCAAACATGTTTTTATTGTTCTTTGAACAGTTGTTAGATAAAATTTGAAAGTCAACGATTCTGTAGTCCAACTCCTGGAAAAAGTATTTCTTAATAAAATATATCTAGGACTTGTTAAGACCGTGAAAAGTAACTATGACAGATGTCAAACGGAACTAATAGTTATTTAACCAACAAGTACATTAATGAAGGCGATTAATGATCGAGATATTGTAACGCGTGAGCGCAGCGATGTTGTAGCATTAATTGCATTTTAATGTAAGAGTTAGTTACAATACTTTTCCGTCGACCGTATATTTTTCTAAAGTGGAGAAAAACAGGTAATAATGCTTTTTTCTTCAAACGTTTTAAAATATGTCCATTTTACTACTCAATACATCACATTGAAGCAAAACATTAAATTTTTAAAGGTTACTTAGCAACTGTATAATCATATAAGCGGTTTTTTAACAACTGTCAAATACTTCAAATTTAACAGTTTTGTATTTTTGCAATTAATATATGTATTTTTATGACCTTTTAACTTATCTTATTATCCAGATAGTTTTTCCACTTTTAGGTCAATGATAACACGCAATTCTAACAAAAGTCAAATTTATTCCAAAACCTTTACAAAATTTATAATCTGGTTTTCGTAACAACTTCTTCAGTGGAATAAAATTGACATTTATTTAGTGTCAAAATATAAATAAATAACTAGCCATGCCTATCAACAAAATTATCTACAGACAAAGAAATTCAGTGATATATAGGATTATGTTTACAATATATTGGACAATTTAAGATATTTTGAAATTTAAATTTATAATCATAACACTAATGTTCCTGTATTTATGTAATGTATTTTTTTGTCAAGCTCTAACAATTCTGTTCGAGGACTAGGGAAAAACATGGCAAAAAAACCTAGTCAAGAGCTTAATTTTATAAAATTCAGGCGTGATTAGGTGATTACATTATTATAAATAATACTTAAATTTTCTATATCTGTTCTAAAATTGACCGCGTTATTTTCTTTTTTTATGTATATCATTTCATATATTAATCTTTTTTTATAATTATTTTCTTTTTTTAAAATCTTAACATTTTCAAAATCAAAGTTATGTCGTAATTCTTTAGAATGCTTAGACAAAGCAGTTTCCGCGGTTATGTTATGCGTTGCAGTGTATTGATGATTATACAGTCGTTTTTTTTAGATACTGTTTAGTTAGCCCTACGTAACATTTATTACAGTCTTTACATTCTAATTTATATACGACATTACTTTGATTATCTTTTTTAATCTTAGTTTTTAAATTTGTAAATAACTGTCTGTTATTGTATGGTGTAAATGTAATGTTTATATCTGATTTTTTAAATTCGTCAAATAGTGCGGTGCTTGTCGTAGACTATGAAAGATCTTACCTTTTACTGAAGTAATTTGTCCAGACCTGCGGGTAGAACGAGAACGACCAGGCCACAAAGTAAATCCATCCCATTATTTCTGAGATTGCCACTATCACATCGTTCTTGTGCACGTTCACAATTGTGAATGCGTCTCGCTCGCTGCTAGGAGAAAAGCAGAAAAAAAAAAGAACGAACGTAATTCAAAGATGTACACTCATGGAAAGTAGAGATTGGACACTTTCAATGCATTGTTATATGGAAACTGTCCAATCTTTACATTCTATGAGTGTACCTTGGAGTGAAGGATATCATAAATATACGTACTCAGACGGACTCCTATACTCTTCGGAAACCATCTACGCAATCGTAGTAAGTAACAATTATTCGGACGGAACGAAGGCACTTACCTTAGCTGATCCGGGATTATATTTGTTAGGATATCTGATTTTCCGGGAGCGATCCCCCTGACGGTCAAAGGAATGTAACCGCTCTTGAAGATCTCATCTGTTATATTTACAGATAGCGGGGTTACCTCGATGATGTTCTCATCTTCGACCAGGAAATTTACCGTCACGTTTAAGTATTCAATCAAGTTCAAAGGGTTTCTGGAACAAGTGCAAAAGAAAATTGGTTACAGAAAACTGTAAATCGAATTTTCACAGTCGGGTTTTAAATTGTGTAAAATTGATTCTATATTTAACAAGCGTGCAAGCAGACCGCGTATATTAGGTATCCAAGTTGCCACACAATATATCCATGCCTCTTTTATCTTTTCCAGCACAAATTTTTAAACGAGATTTTAAGAATTAATGTCATCAAATCGATGTACCGATATATAGTGATCGAAACAAACGTTAACCAACATATTTTAACCACATTTTGATGCAACTAGAGCTGACCCAATTTATTACTTCATAAATTATGCAGTTCTTATTTTTAATAACGTTTCAAACACATACAATAGGACTCAATAAAGAGGGTAATTAAATTAATTTTCATACTCAGCGATGAATTGCGTATCTAGTTAAAGTCAACTCAATGCATTGAAGACGAATAAACTGTAAAAAATTAAAGAAAAAATCGAAAGTTCCATCTTTATTCCAAACCTGAGTTATTTTTTTTTTGTTTGGAGTCATAAGCGTGATTTAATAGTTTCTTACAATTAGTTACGTGTACTATTACACACATAAAAATATCTGGGATAAATTCTTATCCTGTCAGTTGGTGTTAAAATATAGATAAGTATTTACCCGAAAAAGTGATAGTTCTACTCAAATTGAATGTATTTGTGTTCTTTTCCCGATTAAATTACATCTAAAACCTGGAGTTAAAAAAAGTGATAGAATTGTTGTCTAATAAAGATAAGTTAAACACCGATTTAACGCCACAAAGACAATAAGTTATCCATTACTGCATAATTCATAGATCAGGAGATAGAATACATCCAAATGTAAAACATTTTATGTGCTTTGGAGAAACCCAACACCGAAGTCTATCCGAAAAAATGGAAATTTTATCCTAAAGGAGTTAGATTTGGTTAGATTGCACATGCTTAATTCCCGCGTAAGCATTTTGTTAGAGAAAGGGCAGCGTTCGCGTTTTAACACGAATAACGACTATTCTGTGTATGTACTTCGGTTAACGAAAATGCATGCTGCATTTTATTTACGCATCAAATATAGAAATCAAAAGAAGTGGGTGAAAATAAATAGTGATTTACCCACAAAAGAGATCGTATTTGGAGAAAATTTTCAGATAGGATTCAAACTAAACACTGCTTTTACACGGTAATATTTTCAGAATAGTGAGCAATGCTAAATATTTCTAACGCCATAAATAAGATTGGTATTCATGAAAATATGAATAAACCAGACACATTCATATCACAGGCTGAAGCGGGATACAGATGAATATTTTTTATCAACATATGTAGATTCCGCTCTTTTTAGGATATTCTGTATTTGTGATGGTTTTTATAGAAAGTGGTATAGTACTTGGCAGCAGAGTGTCGGAGGCCTCGGTGCAAAAGTCTAAATGCATTCCTGTACTGCGATTCCCAAAAGCTGATTTCGGATATCACGGCGCGGTTCCACCGACCTGGCCTCTGGTAGCTGGTACTGAGGTCAATAGGACGACGCGAAGGACTCTAACTCTTCTCGGGATAACAGTTATCACCTCAGAAGTAAAGAATTTATTATTTTTCAGATAAAACTAACAGTTCTAAGAATAACTGTAACTCCTTTCGGGGTAACAGTTACTACATCGAAAGATTAGTAGTTCTCCTTTTCAAGATAATATTAACACTTCTCAGGATAACCCTAACTCTTTTCTGGATAACAGCCACTACCTCGGAAGGTAAGTATTTCTCCTTTTAGAGATTATACTAACACTTTTGAGTGTAACTGTAACTCTTTTCGGAGTAACAGTAACTACCTCAGCATTTAAACATTTCTCCTTTTCGAGATAATACCAACACTTTTACAGATAACTCTAACACTTCGAGATTACAGTTACTATATAGAGGCTAAGTATTTTTCCTTTTCGAGATGAGACTAACACTTTACAAGATATAAGCAACTACCGCAGGGACAATGTTGTTATCACTTCTGAATATAGTACTAACACTTTCTATTCTAACTCCATTAATTTTAACACCAGAAGCAGATGGACGCGAGGGAACACTGCAAAAGTGTTGAAAAAGTGTTAGAATTAACTCCAGATATTTATGTGTGTACGGTACTCCCCTCTCTGTTGAATAAACTGTAATAGCTGTGACGGTTGTGAAGAATATTTCTTTCGTCTATGACGTCTTTGCTCCAATGGCTAGACCAAATTGCTGCAATTTTTATCCTTCGTCCCTCAAAACCTGCAGTCGCTATTGTATTTCAAACCTATTCTTGTCATGCGTTCTCCAAGACGACAATGAGCGAAAAGGCCCACAATGACGTAGTTTGTTTCTATAATACTTCGTTTTGCTCTTTGTTTATTGGAGATTCTAAAGAGTACCTTGGAGTGTTTTACACCAGAATAATTCTCCTTACCGTTTTTTAAAGTGCTTATCTCTATTCCGCAGAACAGTTCCGTCCTCACAAACGAGGCTGTGGCGGCCTTTTTTGATAATAGATTAGCTTTCTCGTTACCACTAATTCCATTGTGTTGTGGTATCCAATATGATGCCACTCTATTTTTTCGACGACAGGTGTGATAGAAGATGCTAGCGTAAGAAGAGTGTAGAAGAAGAAATATAAAACCTACATAAATTAATCCATTTTCTTAACAAGAAGGAGCGTTTCAGAAGCCATCCATATGCTTTGCTAGAACAATTTTTGCCTGACGATTAATGTTTTAATGGTTCTTTTTCATAAGATACCACCATCATAGTAAGGGATCACTAAATGAATAAAATGCATGTTACAAATGAGCAATAACCAAATATTTACATGGATACCATTCTATATCTGTAGAACAGGCGCTGCTATGTATGTATGTACAATACCTAAGATACAAAGATTCTTTTCAAGTAAAAGGTTTCATTGTGAAACTGCATCTTAGTGGCAGCATGAAAAGTTTATATTTCGGTGAGAAAATGTTCGCAAGTCAACGGAATAGAAGTGAATTATTCTAGTAGTTGAAGATTAGTGCACGGAGAAAAATTTATAGTATTTATAAGTATAAATATACTGCATTTTAGTATAATTTATTGCTATATATAGGACAGCAACATAGCATACTAAATTTAACAATAAATTTATTCCTGGAAATTAAGTACCTATTATACTTCAATTTACTATATTTTATAGTAACTTTAAGTAAATTGCTTGTACTACAATTAGCAATAATTTGTACTAACAGATTTACAAAACCTTTTCACAAATACGAAGACCGCGTCATACTGCATCTCATTCTTTTTACGTACGAGCGCCTTAAACCTTCTCTCTCTCATTTCATTAGTATTTCAACGTGCATAAATTGAAACTACCTTTATTTAAAAACCAATATAAATACTTTTAAAAACCAATGAACTAGTTTTGCTAGATGTTGTAAATAATTTTTATTTAAAAATTTCATCAAATGTAGCAAACCTTTTGTTTTAATCTTAAAACATTTTGTTTTAAGATTTTAGCAACAAAATTGTTGTTGGGCATTAAACACAGTGTTCGTAATTTTAATACAATTTATACTATTCATAAGTATAAATTTCTAAATAAAATGTTTTGCTGTCACAGTTTTCTCAGTGTGGCTAACCTATTTCAGAAATATGTACTATGTGTATTACAAGTACCTTTTGTAATGTAATGAGCTATCACTGGCATTTAGAAAAAAATGTGCAATTGACCTTTTACAAAAAAGCTTATATAGAATAAGGAACTGATTTCTATAAGGAAATTACCATCCTACTGTTAAAAACAAAGATAAGGATAGATACACAAGGAAGAAAAAATTTATGATAAAACAAATGTTAGTGGTGAATCTTCAATTCGTTATTTCTATTTATTACATGCACAATTAGCTAAGATTTTTAATTATTTTATTATTATAATTTATTCGGGTATAATAGCCCCCAGCACAATATTAAAATGTACGAATTTTTGTAATAAATCTTTGGATGGCTAAATAGACTACATACATATGTATATGTATATGTATATATACCTATGTATATATATGTATGTACCACATCCGCAGTCAATGCCACAACAGCGTAAAGGCAGTTATTGCTAAGACATTTATTGTATGCCCACTCTGCGATTACTAATATAGGTACCAATCTTTCCTAAATCACTAATTCAAGAACAGCAAGTATTTCTGTGTTCATTACAAAAATGATATTTAGTAAACGCATTATATTATGCATTGACAGAATGTTATATGAGTAATATGATGATGAAAGAACCTTCAGGAATAACAGCAAATGGTAATATTTATGTTGTTACAAGAATTACAGAGACCAACATTACAAACACTTTTTGTCAAATAATGGATTAATTTGCATAGTAACTTAACAGAGAACTTTACTGTAAATTAATAAATCTGATTTTCTTGAACACGCTTTTTAATAGCGTTAATGTCCCCAGCGAACACGATAAGTAAAAACAAACAACATAAATTATTTATGATGGCAACAACTGGTATTAATTTGGAGATCGCAGGTGTTTAACAGACTTTTGTTATGAATAATAATGAGTAATTGAACGTATAAGTTTTTTGAATTTTGTAGGCAAACAATGCTTATCACTAAAACATTCGATAACATGATAACCAGCTTCCTAAGAACACTTTCTTTGTTGATGTTATGATAAGTTGAACTGATTAGAACATGTGGATTTGTTCAGGAATTGGCTTACCATTTTCTGCAAAGCTGACTTGCATACTATAGTGTGTAACCAAATTTATATGTACACCCACTGTCATGTATGTATAATTTGACTTCTTTAGAATTGTAATGCATCATGCAATGTGCATTACTTTCTTAATAGAACTTGCAACAACGAAGTTCCTTATTCTTTTTTTATAATGAAGAAGCAAGCATTAGTATAAAACTTCAAGGTAATCAGTTATGAAAGTCAGTTACATGGTATTTACAATTTCCTCTTTGAGAATAACTTCAGTCATGGCCATTAAGTCACGCATTTTAAGCCAGAAAAGTGTGGACAGTTTGTGTCGCTTCTATATATCACATTTTATTAGTAAACGTCAATAAAAACATAATGAAAATAGCTATCTCAGAAAATCGCTAAAAGCTTCTTTGTTATTCCTTAACACTGTAAGATTGGTAGGTGTTTTATATACATAGGTACATATATTGGGACCAATTACCCAATTACATATAACATTAACTGATTATACATATACAATGTCATGTCACAAATGGCTTAAAAAAATTTAGACCGACTACTCTGTTTAAAAGAAACCACCTAAATTCACAAATTACTACAAGATAGGTTTAAATTAGGTAAAAGTTAGTAACAACTTTGTAAGCTGCATTGCCATTGAAAATAATATTTTTATCGATTCCATTCAATATGTCACAGTAAATCATTTTTACATTTTTTTGTAATTGTCATAACCATATCTGATGATTGATTATAAAGCGTCATACAGCGTATGTTGATGTAGCTGTATTATTTTTCATAAATATCTAACCAAATCTCTTAGATAATAAAATAAAAATATTTTCGGTCTATTGAATCGTCTGATATAGCTCATGAATGACTAATCATTATTGATGTGGAATTATTGGTGAATTGTATGGTAAGTAAAGTCTGGTTAGTACTCTTTCCCCACTATAAAACTGTCAAAACTAGTAAATATTACTGTAGTATAGTAGTACTGCTAGAAGATGACCACACATGTTATCACATAGCCTACAGTGGTGGTTGGATATAATTTTCTTACTGTATAATTAATGACCGATACAGATAATAAATAAAATTTTACTACTGATACAGTCTAGTTCAACAAATGCGGTCTTTTACCTAATTTCAATGCGGCATTAGTTTGAAGAATGCCAGTCACACATATAGTATGCTGCGTGATCCCGATAATCGTACGTAAGTCTGAATATGTGAGCTTAATACCGAATATATTATCCTAAAACTATAATTCTAATAGTAGTTAGCTATAACAATACACAAATACTGGATTGTTTAGCTCAAAACTAACTTTTAATCATTGTCTACT
Organism: Popillia japonica; assembly: GCA_004785975.1. Taxonomy (NCBI): domain Eukaryota; kingdom Metazoa; phylum Arthropoda; class Insecta; order Coleoptera; family Scarabaeidae; genus Popillia; species Popillia japonica. The sequence goes on along the minus strand of SMLS01073537.1, from coordinate 6,503 downwards.
TATTTTGATCTAGAATCAAATTACTATATACGTCAATTTGTGTCTACAAATTAGGTTAACGTGATATAGTTATCTCTACCAAAATACCGTACAATCCTCTGGTGATTTGGCATATCCGCGATAAGTAATGTCTGGTCTATATAAGTATATGCTTACGTAATATATTTTGTTAAAGTATACTAGTACACTCCGAGTCAATGACGTAGTAGTAGACAGAAGAAAAAAAAACAGGAAATACAATAGATAGGAAGGGGATAACGAATACGTAGAAACTCAGAAAGAAATCGGAACTGGAAGAGTCAGCCGAAAATCATTGATCTTACATATATATATCGTTCATAAAGATTCTAAATGAGATTGCTGTAGGACAATCGGGGAGACCCAGAGTGTGCCATGAAATTGTGACAATTGTGCCAATATTCTATAAATATACTTAGCGTTTACAGGCAATAGTATCCATACCTTACTCTAAGATCAATGTTACTTTGTTAGTTTTAATAATTGTTTTCCTCTAATCTGCTAGATGTGTTATTCACTGTAATGATTTATTACTTGGAAATTCTGCCGTTTTATGTGATTAAATATTTTACTTCAAACTTAAGGTAAAGGCAGAATATATTGTATATCAAATATACATAACAAAACAGGGAATCAACAGAAAATAAATAAACAATAAATATTTTTGATCTAAATTATATCTCTCAACTGAAAATCCACCATAATGCAGGCACAATGCTAATTTGGATTATTACGTCATCACAATCTCAATCAGAGTAACTTAAACTCCAACGATGTTACATTTTATTTTTATACGCTTTAGTTACAACACAGCAAGCCATATGAAATAAAAATTATGTAACTTGTAACATACATAGCGCCTTTCTGTAAATGCAGAAACGGATGAATACAATATTAAAGCAGTTCAAACAGGTTCTATTATTAAACATCAACATACACTTTTACACACAAAATTGATTTAAATGAATGTAAAGCTCTTTTCCGGTTGTTAACAGATTACGTAATCCAGTAGGTTACGATGCTATCTCAGAGCTAATAGCGCTAACCTAATTCGGATAATTTGGGGATAAACAAACAAAACCTCTACGAATAAGCTCGTTTTGAAAGTGAAGACCTACAGTCAAACTGAGGTTATTATGTGAAGAGGTCGAACCTTTACCATCAACTGAGAAGCTTCATATTTGAAAATTAAGAGAACTAAACATGCGATGATCCTTCACCGCTTGAGTGCGTTCGCTGATTGTAATGAATGAGTAAAGACAATAATCTAGAGTTTCTGCTGTTGCCTTTTCCTGTGCAATAAATCTTTCTTTTTTTGAAAAAATTGCCATATATGTTGAAGTATACACTTTTACTGTTCGTTTTTACAATGGAAGCAGTGACAAAATAACACTTAACTACTCTTCTAGAAAAGTACAAATCTTGGAATGGAATTTTCTCTTACGTTATTAAAAAATTCAAAGAATCAAATTTTCAACAAATAACACCTTATAATATGTGATTCGGGAGCAGAGCAACTGTCTTTGCAAATTCGAACAAACTGCTTTAGCAGCTTTTCTTTAAAATCTAGCAGATCAGCCAAAACTTGCAGTGTTAGAAATAATTGACAAGCAGACACTGTATAACCTGAACACGTGAAGATACATCCATAAAATTTACAGAGCGTCAAGGTTTCCTATAGACGTGTCTATGCAGCGAGTTTCGACTTTTGCTATCGCCGCATTTTTTACTGCGCGACTCTTATATGTGGAAAATGTCGTCACCATAGAGAGCGATGCGAGTGGGCAAAACCGGTCGTTGTTAGCGTGGTGACAGGGTCTAGTATGTAGTTGTATTCCCTACGTAATGGTGGATTAATCGCGCTACTTAAGCGAGATTGAGCGAACATTCGATCTCATGGAGGTTCCGATCATGGTCGGCTGTGCAACGGGCATGGCAAGAATGGATTGAGCTAGGACGTACGCGCCTTCACCCGCGAGCGGGACGACCGCGCGCGAGGGTCACGCCCTTCTGTAACGTCGCGTGCGTTGTCCTCAAGGCAATTTCGAGCCTTTTGGCCAACAGGAAGGGAAAGGGCACTCACTACGCGAACTGTACGAGAGCGTTTGGTAAAAGGTGGACTGCGAGCGTACTGTGCGTTGTAGCGACCTCACTACCGGAAACCGCCGCACACATTACCAGTAGGTTAACGCAATGCATCCATAGGTTGCCGAGTGAAAGCACATTTTGTTTTCCGACGAATCAAGATTCCAATTGGGCGTCGGTGGCGCTCGAATTCTGGTTCGGCGGCGACTTAGTGAGCCTCTACTCGAACAGTACGTTCAACTACACCATATCCACCGCCAGCAGGGCGTGTAGTAGAGGCCTTTGTGGAAGAGCACCTTATACAAATGCTTCTATGGTCAACCCGTTTGCGTATCTGAATCCTATCAAACATGCCTGGGATATGATCGGTCGGATACTTCAACGTTATTCGGCTTTCCAGGCTAACGTTGAGCAACTATGGAGGCCAGATGATGCAGCATGGTTGGCCATCCCTCTCGCTGCTATACGACGGCTTATTAACTCCATGCCTCGCCGTAGAGCATTGGTACGCACCGCTCACGTTATTGATGCAATCCATCCCAGCAGGTCTACGGCGCTCATCGCATGAGGATAAGTTATAGTAGTTTATACCAAATTTCATTGCGCTACAACCACGCGTTTAGAATATACAGCTCGTGCTCGTCATTTATTTCCAGCAGTGTATTTGTGCATTTACCTCTAATGATAATGAATGAAACAAAACAAAAAGTAGTAAATAAGTAATTGTTTTTTTTGGAGCAATGAGTGCGGTACGACAAAAAAAGGAGACTATTTGAAATATTGTCTAAAGATGATATTGATTTATAAGAGTAGCAACAGCGAAGTAAAGGGCAACATGGTACTAGACTCGTAGAGCAAATTATCTGGTTAGTATGTGGCGATAACCAGAAGGTGGATGGAAGAATAAAAGCGAGCTGTGCCTAGTGCACAGAAAACATAATTCTTACTCTTTATTTGTTTACACACCATATGACATCAACACAACGTATGCTAGTATGTAATATCTATATGGATATTAGCATTACGGGTCATACCTACTTATATAAACATATGAAGGTTTTCTACTATACTACTTAATATTAGTTGTAATACTAATTCATAACAATATATATAGTTGAAAGTATTAGTCAAAGCGATTAAGTGTGATCTGTCATTGTTTAATAAAATTTGATGAATTGGAGCAATGAAAGGTTATGTCAGGAAGTATATTTTCTATTACATATGTAACTGACCTAAGTGATATATTTTCATTGCCTTTATTCAAAGATGTTTATAAAAAGATGTTGGCTAATGTCATAATTTCTATAGAATGTATTTATAACTAGCGCAAGTACATACATACATATATACCTAGTTCAATAATTCATGTGATAACTTACGCTATTATAAATCCAATAGTAGTAGTACTATTACGACGAATATAAACTATATCTTCTGTAAAAGTAAAAGTAGTCCGTACCCCATGGAAACCTGATAAAACAAACCAGAAAGTACCATCACATGTTTAGCGGGCTTTGGGTCATCTACTCACATGATATCATCATAAATAAAAATATAACTTTATAAACTGTTTGCACCATTTTGTCCAATAGAAAGAACGAAACCTGCACACTCTAAACATTCCCTACACAATATGAGGCAAGGACCCTAATGCAATTTAGTTAAAACACAATTGGATCCCTAAATCCTTACAACAGATAAGGTTTTGGTGTCATTTATGTGATTCTACATAAATGCTAGTTGACAGCGTATATATAACTCGGATTTAATTATGTAGTAAAAATGATAAATTATTTGTAGATAATTTTATTTGTTGTTTAATTTAAGCGAGTATATTATATACATGCCGATTTCTAAATCAGTTCGATTATCCTTTTTTTCGAAATTAACTTTAGCTTCAAAAAATAAGCTGCGCTCTTATCGTATATTATATACTACTAATTCGCTGATTTTGATTAAATATTATGTGTTTGCCTACGTATTATGTATGATAAAATGTTTTCCAGATGCTTGAGGTTTATTAATAACCTCGTATCATTTACAGTATTGATTTTTTGTCATATGTAAACATAACGTTTATGAATAGATAATCTTAAGTAGAAAGAATCTGGTGGGTTATTGGCGGCTTTAGCTGGTACTTCCGTAAAACCTGATTCAACCACCCGAATATGTCCGAAACTGTTGTGAAAACGATCTGAATTTTCTTCTTTCAAGGTATACCTTACTTTCGGTTAAGGTTTTCCTTGAAGCTGCGTAATAGCAGCACAGATCTTGCGATTATTATCAGAGTCATAGTGGTAAGAATCATTGACTACAAGATAATGGCAGCCCACGGGGCTCTCCACACCTTTCAGCCTACCGCAGAACGTAATGGTTCGGAAATATAGCTTGAAAAACCTCCTAATACCACTAAATGGTATACAGATGGCTCTAATACTGATGAGAGACGGGGTGCATGGGTATGAGGGTCAGGAATCAAATATTCAGAACCAATGGAAACTTATCCCAGCGTCGTCCAAGCAGAGATTGACAGGAACTATGGGAAGCAAAGCATTGTAATTTTTACCGATAGTCAAGCAGCGATAATGGTGCAGTTCTAACTTCATCAAATCGAAATTGATCTAGAAATGCTCAAGAAAACTGAAGAATCTAGGCCTAGAGAACAGATTTGCATTATGCTGGATACCAAGAGACACTGGATTCAGTGACTACGAGAAAGCTACTCTATTAGTAACGAAGGCCGCCACAACATCGTTTGTGGGAACTGAACCAGAAGCTCATACCAATTTTCTGGGATGATCTTCCAGGTCTGAGACACTCCAAGTAAATTTCAATAAGCGAAGAACAAGGACTATGTTATGACTGCGACTAAGAGGGAACAAACTACGTGTACGGGTTCACTTACAGGGCACTTTCAACTAGGGAGACCTACCAAAGATAGGTTTGAAACACAATAGCGACTGCAGGTTTCGCGGGATGGAGAAGGAAAATCCGGAATACCTGATACCAAATTGTACGGCTATTGCAGCAATTTGTAGTAGTTATTGTGGCAAAGATGTCATTGACGAGGGAGAAATATTCTCTTTGAAACCATCACTGCTATTACAGTGTATCGAAGCACTTGGACTGGATGGGCAGCTATAGCTGCGGATACATTCCAGCAACATATAGCTCATGTATTGGGCACATTAGATCGCCATGTGGTTGTGCAATATCACTCTCAAGTTAAATTCTAAAATGTAATCTCAGTAATAATTTACAAACAATTCTCTGTAGTAATACTATTAACCAACAATTTACGGCGGGATAAAGTGGTAAGGAAGACGTAGGAATACGTTTTTATATACGCCAAAACGCAGAAGCTATGGCTCTATTGTGGACAAGGTATTTGGTAATAGCTACGTTACACTCTTTTGACGGTTCTTAGGCAAAATATTTTTTGTTCAAAGAAATCAAAATCTATTTTGATTTAAGCCATAGAAGTGGTTTAATTATAGTATCACATCTGAAAATGTGTGTTTTCTATGGTTTTTGGAGCTCGTCGGGAAATCGTTTCTATATCGCATACCTCATCAACTTCATTATCAGCGACTACTTAATAAGTGTCACTGTGCTGGTAGGAATATAAGATTTCATACTCATCCGGTGTAAATAACACACATGACCATAGCAGGCCTATGTATTTTGGAAGGTTGGCGTACAAGGTCTATTCATTTTCTGTAACTTCATTGATTAAAAGAACGTTTGAGTATGACTAGTGGAATTGTAAAACTCAGAAAAGTCTAAGCATTTGCTATAACCTTTCGAAGTATTTGTAACGAGCATTTTTTTTAAATGCGTACCAGGTTTTGACGAACAAGATACCAGGAGTCTCTAGTTGATATTGCATTTTATACGAAGAAACAGATGTAAAAGTATGTCAATATTAAAATTATTTCAAAATAAAATCTAGGCTTGACCAAATCACAACTTAATTCATAGCAGTGTTACGTGAACCTAGGAAAAATACATGGAAGAAGATCAACAATTTATACTATAGCACACACTGAAGAAGCTCATATTCTGCACTGTTACTATCTATTTCTCTCTCTCTCTCTTTCCATTTTATAACTCAATAAAAATCTTTCATCAGAATTAAGAACAAATAATATTATTAACTTTTATCGCATGTCATTTATGTGTTCCGACAAATAGTATTTCGTAGATTGGGAGTAATACATTTCATCACCAAAAATATCGCACTTTGTACAATAAGAAAACGATTTACTGAAATTAGCTTAATTGCGTTGAGGATATACACGAATAATCTAGGTGTTCCCAAATCCATTAAATCTCCAAACTAAGTTCGTACATTTTGACGAAACATGCGCACAAATATGTATATAAAGATAAATTGTCTG